>VMDO01027430.1:0-25266 GCA_007922755.1 Pedetes capensis
CCATATGACCCAGCTATAACACTATTGGGAATTTACCCAAAAGGAGATGAGTCATCATACCACAGAGACACCTGCATCTCCATGTTCAATGCAGCGCTTTTCACAATAGCAAAGATATGGAATCAACCAAAGTGCCCTTCAACAGAAGAATGGATAAAAAAAACTATGGTATATATACACAATGGAATACTATTCAGCAGTCAAGAAAAATGAAATAGGGTCATTCGCAGCAAAATGGATGGAATTAGAGAAAATTATTTTAAGTGAATGAACACAAGTTCAGAAAGAGAAACAACACATGTTCTCACTCATATGAGAGAGCTGACTCAAAATTACAAGAAGGAAAAATCCTACTCAAAGGTCAGATCACATTAAAAGGGGGGGAGGGAAGATAAGAATGAGGTCAATATAAATAGACTAGAAATTGCATGTAATTATCCTAACAAGATAGAAACAAAGACCACTACAGGAAAAGTTTCTATCTTAAACAGAAATGGAACCCAAGGACATATAGAAAAATACTATATAGTAAAAGATAGAGAAGACTTGGATGGAAAACTTAGATGGGAAGGGGGGGGAACATAGAGGAGGGTAAGGGGTAACCTATATGAAAAATACTTATCAAATTGCATATATGAAAATTGTCACAATGAAAAGCATGTCAAAATGAATCGCATTATGATGTACATTAAAAATTTCTAATTAAAAAAAAAAGAAGTTGACACCTTCTTTATTTCTATCATTGATAACAATATTCAAATTTGGCCACTTCTTGTATGATGTCATTTAATCTCCTCCCACAGTTTCCTACTTCCAGTGTCCTTGTTATACCACATCACACTAACTCTCATTTGGGTTAAAAAATAATTGTTGATAACTTACAATAGAGTGTGTGGTCTTCTCTGTATCTTTATTTACAAGTGTAATTTCCACTAAGTTGGAATCATCTAGGATGGTCTGTGAAAGTATAAATAATTCAAGACTGACCTAGAAGGCCTGGAAACTCTACATCTTTCTTAACAAAAGGCAAAACGCAATTTAGAAATTCTGACTACAGACACATTCTCCAGGACCTTGCTCTTACAATCCAGCTGTGAGAGTAATAGTGAACAGCTTTACTTTAGGATCAGAGGTTGCTCTTGTGTGACTTGCTCTCCAACATTATTATCTCTAATCCCTTGACCTGTCCAAATGCTAGAATTTCCTTGGCCAGACATACCATTTTGACCTTCCTGACTCTACCTGTCTGTGCTCACTGTTTGAACTCAACCTGCATAGCTTTCATCCAATCTTGTTTGCCGCCCTGGGATCAATTGATTGCCCTACATTTCTAAAAGATGGAGAAGATGGGCTTTGGTTGAAGATTAAACTGGTCAAAAAGGCTTGAAACTGAATCTAAAGGGAACAACACAAGACAAAACTACAAAGCCACACACTGTGATGAACAGTATGACTCCAAGTTGATAACCCTACCTATTGTCCTGCGCCTGCCAAGCTATTACCCATTTACACAGATGGCATGGCAAAATCTGTGTAAGTTATGTCTTTACATAGATTTGATTATACCATCACCTATTCCAAAATCTAGGATTTCCTGATAACCAAGGGGACAAGATTCAAAATCTTCATTAATATCGCCGTGCATGGTGGCGCACCCTATAATCCCACCGGTTTGGGAGGCGGAGGCAGGAGGATCGCAAGTTCGAGACCAGGGGCAGTCTGCGTAACTTAGTGAGACCCTGTCTCAAAAAGTAAAAAAATGGGTTAGGGGCACAGCTCAGTGATCCAGCACTTGCAGAGCATGCAAGCACAAGGCCCTGGGTTCAAACCCCAGTACCAAAAAAAAAAAAAAAAATCTTTATTAATATCATTGAGGCAATTTATGACCAAACTTTATTTTACTATTTTGCTCTCATCTCTTGCCACTTTCAATCCTGCCCTTGTGCTTTAGCCACATTGTAGTGTTCTTTGCCCAACACAGAGGAATTTTCACATCCCTTTGTCTTCCATGTGATAGTGTCTAGTTTTAAATTGCCATTCTTCCAATTTGGGGCTGAAAAAAAACCTTTCATAACCTTCAAATTTTATCAAGTTCCAAGATAAGATCTAGAAGTTTTCCCCAATGTCTACAATCAAGATAAGGGCTCTCTCCAATATGTTCTTTCAACACATGTGTATTCAAATGTTAAATATTTAAGAACTAGAAAATCTGGGGAAGGAGGTGAAGCTACAATCTATAAATAGAAGTTTTTTAGAGATGTCCCAGTTTTGCTTTTAATGCCTTTCAACTGATTGGATGATATCCACCCAGATTATTAATGATAATCTCCTTTATTTAACATCAACTGACTATAAATGTTAATATACATAAAACATATTTTCAACACACCGAAATAAGTGTTTGAGAAACTTGGTACTATTGACTAACCCAGTTAATACACAAGACTAACCATCACAAGGGAATATACTTACTGCTATCTCATTGGAACCACGTTTTCAAATATTTGGAAGCAGCTCTAACAGAAGGATGTTACTGTGTATTGAACTTGTCATTTAATTCTTTTTCTTTTTTGGTTACATAGATTAGCTATTAAACAGCTAGAAGATATAAGGATAGTGAAAGTTTGTATATCTCATAACAAAGATTCAATGTATATAGGGCAAAATTTAGTATAATTAAATGGAAAATACAGGATTCTATATAGCTGGAGATTTTAACAGTATACTGTTGGAAATAGAAAAAACAATCAGATAAGCAAAAAAATAAAAATAAAAAAATATAAATGATCTGAACAATACCATCAAATCCCTTGACCTACTTGATGTTTGTAGAACAGAACAATAGACACCTGATTAATATATGTTCTTTTTAATGAGTCATGGTGTGGTCATAAAAATAAACCAAGTACCAAACCATAAAATATCTTAATAAATTTAAATGAGCATATATAAATATATTGTCTAATTACAATGGAGTTAAATTAACAATTATTAATAATAATATTTCTAGATGTTATCAGTCAAGATTCAAGCAGTAGAGTTATTTGTATATAACATATACATATAAACATATACACAAATACACATATATTACAAATGCACATACACATACACACATGGATTTGTTATAGGGGTTTAACTTATGTAATTATGGGATTTGACTAAGTAGTTATTGTGAGGTTATTGTCTTTGTGAGTGATGCTGTAGCTTTATGTCCACAATGTAGGCAGTCAGGAAGGGAGGATCACAAGCAGGCTGAAAACATACAAGGATGAACGAGACCTTATACCCATTGTTGCCTCTGATATGTGGTTAGAGCATCTTACAGAAGCCAGGATTATTTGTTTGTTTGTTTGTTTGTTTGGTGCTGGAGATTGAACCCAGGGCCTCATATATGCTAAGCACAGGCTCTACCACTGACCTTCACATCCAGACCAGAAGCCAGTATATTTTCTCACTGAGCTAAACACAATACCTGACCTATAAGTTTCAGTTTTCAGAAAAATGGGAAGATCAAAGAGATGACAGAGCAGTTGCAGGCCCAGTTACTGCTTCCTGCCAGTGAAGCCAGTTGGTAGGTCAGTAATACACTATGTGAGCTACAATAGCTGTTCCTTCCCTTATAGCCTCCTAGTCACCTCAAGAATCTCCCTTGTACTCCAACAGGAAAAGAAACACAAGAAATGAAGTTCTGGGAAATACTGCTAAGCCTCGCCAAGTTGATACATTATAAAGCATTCAGACTAAGAAAACCCCAAATATTTAAAAAGTTGCTACACACTATCAAATAGTCCATGAGTTAAAGAAAACCATCATAATGACAATTAGAAAATGTTTTCAACTGAATGACAATGAAAACACAATATAACAAAATATGTGATGTGCAGTTTAAGTAGTGCTTAGATGAAAATGTACAGCTTTATATGCTAACGTTATAAAAGTAGAAAAGTATAAATTTAATCTCATAGAAGTAATTAATGTTCAAAAGTGAAGTTAAAATTAGTGAAATAATGTAATAAATAATAGATTAATTTAATAAGTAAAAATTTGAGTCTTTGAGAGAGCATCACAATTGATAACCCCTAACTAGATTAAGAAAATAAGAGAAGGAACAAAAATTACTAACATTAGTAATAAAAAAGGGAACATAAATACACATCTGGGAGACTATGGAAGAGACTACAATAATAATTTTATGCTATATATTTTACAACTTAGGAGAAATGGCCCATTTTCTTGAAAAAGAAAGCTTAGTAAAACCAACAGCAAATGAAACAGAAAATCTGAATATCCTCATTTCTATAAAAAATTGAACTTATCATCAATATCCTTCCCATCAAATAAATTCTAGGTCCAGATGATGGCACTAGTAAATTCCATGAAACATTAAAATGTAACCTTGTATGTATACACATTCTTTCTAAAACAGAGGAGAAATATTTCTCATTAGTTTTTTGTGACCACTATAATGCTAATACAAAAACTTGACAGAGATATCATAGCAAAATTAAATTACTATCAATTATTCCTCATGAGTATTAAGCAAAAATATTAAACAAAATATTATTAACTTAATATTGTAAAATACTGGAAGTACATTGTTGTTAGGTGCTATCCAGTCAGGTCTGACTCATAGTGAACCTATGTACAACAGGTGAAACACTCCTTGACACTGTGCCATACCCTCCACTATGTCAGTGCTTCTCTGCTATTCCTAGGGTTTGGGGTAGCTGATTGTTTCAGGACTGGGCCACTGAGTCCTTCCGCCAAGCCTATAGCATTTGGTATTCCCATGTGATCTCCCATCCAAATATTATCCAGGCTCAACCCTGCTTAACTTCCAAGATATGACAGGATTGGACACAAGGGTGATAGGGCTTTAAATATTAAAATCATTATACCATAACCAAGTAGAGTTTATCCCGAGAATTCAATGTTGATTTTAACATTTGAAACTTATAGTAAAATTTACCATATTTACAGAATAAAAGAGAGCACAATCTTTTCAACAATTGTAAAACAGAAAAAAAAGAAAACACTTAACATTCATTACCCACTAATGCCTAAAGGAAAAAAGTGTTACCTCAAATTAGAATAAAAGGAATTTCCTTGATGTGATAAAGGTCACCTAAAAAAGCCTACAACTAGCATTATATTTAAATTATATTTAATAGCCTTCCCTATGTTCAAGAATAATTCAAGGATATTCAGTCTTAAAATGTTATTCCACACTGAATTAAATTTATTAAGGAGGAGAGCTGGCAATACTCAGACCAAGAGAAAGTCTCTTTAGGAAAAATATCTAACAGAGAGAAGGTATCCAGGATGCATGAAGAACTCCTACAGTTCACCAATAAAGACTCAAAGTACTCGATAGAAAATGGGCAGAGTATCTTAATATACATTTCACAAAAGAAGATATGTGAAAGGTTAAGAAGCATATGAATAGCTGATCAATACCATTAGTCAAATAAGAAACATAACTTAAAACCACAACGAGATGCCATATATACACACATGACAATGGCTTCTATTACAATGAATAGTAAGTAGTAAAAGATGTTTACAAGTAGAAACCTTAAACTATGTTTATGGGAGTAAAAAATGGCACAACCATGTAAAAAATGTTCTTATAGTTTCTTATGAAACTAAATGTATACCTACCCTAAGACCCAGCAATTCTAGCTCTACTTATTTGCCCTTGACAAATTAAAAACAACTTGTATAAGAATGTTTATCACAGCTTTATTCAAAACAGCACAGGCTAGTGACTTTAGTTGTTAACCAATATGAAAATGGGTAAAAACAAATTCATATGTTAATATAATGCCATACTTACTATGGAAGAATAAGATGGGAAGACTTGCTGATATGCTCATGCATCAATTTCCAGAATACCATACTAAGTGAAAGAAGCTTTATGCCAAGAATATATACTACATGGCTCTATGTATATGATATTCTAAAACAGGCAAATCTAATGCCTGTTGGGGGAAAATCAGGGTAGGGATAACCTCCAGCCACAGCAGGTAGCAATTGACTACAAAGTAAAAACAGAAATTTGTGGTGGTAATGGCAATGTAATATATTTTCATAGTTGCTTGAGTTATATCAGATCTCTGCATTATCAAAACTCAACAAAAGTACAGTTAAGATTTGTGCACTTTGTTGCATATAAATTTACATAAAAATAGCTATCAAGCAACTATCAAACTCTAGTTAGTAACATGCCTAGTGAAGTATTTAGAATCAACAATGTACTTTGAAATGTCTCAAAAATAAGCTAAAATGATGGATATATAGAAAGGTGAATATAGATAAGTATGTGGTATAAACAAGTCCAGTTCAGGTTAATGATAGAATCTAGGTGATTGGTATTCAGGTGTTCTTGGTAAGATTCTTTCAATTCTGCTCTCTGAAATTTTTCAGAATTCATGTTCAAGAAAAAAATGGATGAACAAGTAATCAGAATTTTCCAGGTCTTGGAGATATATTTGTAGCTTTACAAATGCAAGAGTTTTCTTTATTTTTAAGTGTGGCATTGTACCATGTTTCTCTACCAATCTCTAAGCCATCCTCTGATGAAATGATAAAGGAATCTAGAAGAGTTTTCAGACATTCCTAAGAATTGGCTTCTGCTGGGACAAAAGAATTCCTCAAGTCTGGCTTTGAGAACCAAATGTTTCTTTTAGCATGGAAGTAGATTAAGTTAGCTTCTCATTTTCTCAAAACCCCAGGGCTTGGAGCAGGTGGAGTGTAACTTTCAGTCTGAAACCAAAAAGTGCCTTCTTTATTCACCAGCCCTATCTGGAGGAATCAGTCTCTTGATTGACAGAGCCCCTAATGGCCTGGCGTTTTTTGTAGCATAATGGTACTGCAGGTGTCTTTCAAAGGGATGTCTCAGAAAGGACAGTGAGCCCCTTCCTTGGTAAATCATACTTGACTATGCACAAATAAGATCTTTGTTTGGCATGGGGAATAGATTTTAAAATCTACAATCTTGACTTGAAGGTACAATTGTCTCAGTTCTGATTTTCTTTATAATAGTAGACACATTAAACTTTTTTGTTTACTTAAAAACTTTCTTTTTGCCTGCAATAGGTAATCCTTCCATAATTCAAGAATTTTACTTTATTCTAACAGATAAGGCTTTGCTTTTTAGCTTCAGTCCTGTTGTTTTGCAAACTAGGGGATGGAGTTTCACAGACATGGTTTTGGTTTGGAAGAAGGCTATGGTCTCCTGAAAGTAATAGGGATTGGCCTAGAGGGATGGAATTGAACTGCTCTCTGCATAGAATAAAAACAGAGAATTCTTGAGCAGAGACACACATTGGACAGAAACCAATAAATGAACGTCAATGGACAGAAATGAGTGAGCAGAAAGTTAATCATCTCCACCCTTTCCTTGCAAAGAACATGAAGAAAATATTGAAATGGTACTCAAACTCCTCTTGTTGTTGGGTGCTGTTGAGTCAGATCTGACTCATAGTAACCCTAAGTACAACAGAACAAAACATTACCCAACACTGTGTCATAACCACCATCTTGTTTTCTTTGTTTGTTTGAGCTCATTGTTGCAGCCAATATGTTTGTTCTCATTTTGAGTGAGGCCATGTGGGCAAAAGAAGGTCCCAGGGGCTTTATTCCATTCCTGTCATTAATATCACCTCTACTTTGAGGAGGCAACTCTTCCCCAGTTGTTTCTTGAATGCCTTCCAGCTTAGGGGGCTCGTTTTCCAGCACTATATTTGACAGTCCTTCTCAGCTATTTCTTCTCCTTTTCCTTCTCTTTCTCCTTGTTCTTCTCTTTCTCATTTTCCTTCTCTTTCTCTTATTCTTCTTGTGCCAACAGAACATAGAATATATATCTAGATCTATATCTAGATTTATGTAGATATTGCTTCTATATTTTTACATAACATCTTTTTCCTTTTTTATGGGTAGACAGACATGAATCTTGCTGATTTCTAAATAATGCACCATGGCATTGGATATCAGAATGAACACTGCTTGGTGCAGAATTAAAGACAAATGTTCAAAATACAGAATATTGGGAGGGATTACTACAAGATACTGTATTCCCAAAAATATGAAAATACAGAAGAAATGGACAAATTTATCAACACATATGACCTACCAAAGCTAACCCCAGAAGATATAACTGACTTAAACAAGCCCATTACATATACAGAAATAGAAAAGGTAATTAAAAGTCTCCCAACAAAGAAGAGCCCAGCTCCTGATGGATTCACAGCAGAATTTTACCAAACTTTTAAAGAACATATAGTATCTGTCTTCCTCAAATTATTCCAAAAAATAGAAAAGGAGGGAACACTCCCAAATTCATTCTATGAAGCTACCATCACTCTGATGCCTAAACCAGGAAAAGATTCATCTAAGATAGAGAACTATAGACCCATCTCCCTTATGAATCCTGATGCAAAAATATTTAATAAAATTCTGGCAAACAGAATCTGGCAGCATATGAAAAAGATTATTCACCATGACCAAGTGTGATTTATTCCACAGATGCAAGGCTAGTTTAACATACAGAAATCAATTAATGTAATCCAACATATCAAGAAACTGGCAAACAAAAACCACATGATCATCTCAATTGATGCTGAAAAGGCCTTTGACAAAGTTCAACACATTTTCATGATAAAAACGCTGTAGAACATAGGTATAACAGGCAAATACCTTAATTTCATAAAAGCCATTTATGACAAACCTACAGCCAACATTATATTAAATGGAGAAAAACTAAAACCATTTCCTCTTAGATCTGGAACAAGACAAGGATGTCCTCTCTCTTCTATTCTATTTAACATAGTAATTGAAGTCCTGGCCACAGCAATCAGACAAGAGAAAGAAATCAAAGGGATACAGATTGGCAAGGAAGAGGTCAAATTATCCTTATTTGCAGATGATATGATTCTATATCTGAAAGACCCCAAAATCTCAACCAGAAAACTGCTAGAACTAATTAACTTCTTCAGCAAAGTCTGCAGGCTCCAAAATTAACACACAAAAATCAATAGCTTTTCTTTACACCAATTCCAAACAGGAAGAAAAGGAAATCTCAGGAAAAATACCATTCATGATAGCCCACCAGAAAATGGAATACCTTGGAATCAATCTAACCAAAGACCCTTCAGATCTCTACAAGGAAAATGTCAAAACATTAAAGAAAGAAATAGCAGAGGACACTGAAAAATGGAAAGACCTCCCCTGCTCTTGGATAGGGAGAACTAATATAGTAAAAATGGCTATCCTGCCAAAAGCAATCTATAGATTTAATGTAATACCTATTAAAATTCCACTGACTGACTTTACAGAAATAGAAAAATGATCGAAAAATTCATATGGAGCCACAAAGGACCACATATAGCCAAAATACTTTTAAGCTGCAAATCTAATGCAGGTGGAATCATAATCCCTGACTTCAAGCTATACTGTAGGGCAGTGGTTGTAAAAACAGCTTGGTACTGGCACAAAAATAGGCCCGAAGACATCTGGAACAGAATAGAAGACCCAGATATACCTCAACACACCTATAGTCCCTGATTTTTGACAAAGAAGCAAAGCAAGTAAACTGGAAAAAGGACAGCCATTTCAACAAATGGTGCTGGGAAACATGGTCATCCACATGCAGAAGAATGAAAGCTGACCCGCATCTCTCAATATACACAAGAGTTAAAATGGACAAAAGATCTCAACATAAAACCAGAAACTTTAAAACTTATAGAGGCAAGATAGGCAATACACTCCGTCATATAGGCATAGGCAAGTATTTCCTTAATAGGATTCCAATTTCTCAAGAAATTGCAACAAGAATAGATAAATGAGATTACATGAAATTAATAAACTTCTGCACAGCAAAAGAAACAATTAACAGAGCCAAGGAAACCCTCATGGAATGGGAAAAAATCTTCACATTTTTTACATCAGATAAAGGTCTAATTACTAGAATTTATAAAGAACTCAAGAAAATATTCCCCCCAAAACAACCCAATACACAAATGGGCAAAGGAACTGAGTAGACAGTTCTCAAATGAAGAGGTCTGTAAAGCCATGAAACACATGAAAAAATGCTCAGTATCCCTAGTCATGAGGGAAATGCAAATTAAAACAACTCTGAGATTTCACCTTACACCAGTAAGAATGGCCAAGATCAATAAAACAAATAACAACAAATGCTGGCGAGGTTGCAGCAAAAAAGGAACACTCTTACATTGTTGGTGGAGCTGTAAATTGGTCCAACAACTGTGGAAATCAATATGGGGTATCTTAAAAAACTGAAAATATATCTACCGTATGACCCAGCTATAACACTACTGGGAATTTACCCAAAGGAAGATGGGTTATCATACCACCGAGACACCTGCATCTCCATGTTCAATGCTGCACTTTTCACAATAGCAAGGGTATGGAATCAACCAAAGTGCCCTTCAACAGAAGAATGGATAAAAAAACTATGGTACATATACACAATGGAATACTACTCAGCAATCAAGAAAAATGAAATGTTCATTTGTAGCAAAATGGATGGAATTAGAGAAAATTATTTAAGCGAACGAACACAAGCTCAGAAAGAGAAACACCACATGTTCTCACTCATATGTGGGAGCTGAATCAAAATTATAAGAAGGAAAAATCCTATTCAAGCGTCAGATCAAAATAAAATGAAAAAAATACTAAGAATGGTGTCAATATAAATGGTCTAGAAAATGCATGCAATTGTTCTGACAAGATAATAACAAAGTTCACTACAGGAAAAATTTCTATCTTAAACAGAAACACAACCCAAGGACATATAGAAAAATATTACCAAGTAAATGATAGAGAAGACTTAGATGGGGAGGATGCGGGGGAAGCATACAAGAGGGTAAGAGGGCACCTATATGAATAATGTACATCAAAATGCATATATGTAAATGCCACAATGAAAAGCATGTCAGAATGAATCACATTATGGTGTACATTAAAAATTTCCAATTAAAAAAAAGACAAATGTAGAAATAGTGAATCTTCATCTAAGACATAGTAAAATTATACTTTTTAAGTTTATTGCTCATTTATATGCTTTAAATAAAACATATATATATACCATGGTGTCAAAATAGAAATAAATAAAAATTATGTAGAAGGAAGTAAAAATGTACATGCAAACACTAGTAAAATATACTAATAAAATATTCCTAGTAATAAGATATTACAGTTAATCGTGCACTCATTATAAAAGCAAAAAAAAATGTAATCACAATGAATCATACACTCCTTTTCAACATGATAAAGAAAGCACAGGAATTCTTTAGTAAAGAAAATATTTTATCTGTGCTAAATTTTAAAAGAAATTTAATATACTCATGCTATGCATGAATATTTACGGAGCACATTAGTTAAAACCCCTCACTTTTGCTGGGCACATCTGTAATCTCAGCAGCTTAGAAGGTGGAGGCAGGAGGATCACAAGTTCAAGAATAGAGGTAGCCTGTATTACTTAGCAAGACCTTGTCTCAAGATAAAAAATACTAAACAAGAGCCTAGGGGTCCAGCTCAGTGGTACAGCACTTGCAAAGTATGCACAAGGCCCTGTGTTCAACCCCTAGTACTGATAGGTAAATAAATAAATAGATAAATCTCTCACTTTTTCCCTTACTATTCAAAAATCTATATTTGTCTTATTTTATAGAAGAATCCATTGAAGAAAAGAGAAATATAGTTTGTGACTAGTCAATTACTGAGAAGGAGCTCCAGCCTGTACCTTTTAACTCAGATCTTGTGCTACTCCTATGTCACCATGTCACCATGTCAGAGACATTGTCCATGCTAATGGATGCTGTTTTCAGCAGTGCATTTATTGAAGATGCAGAAATGGAGATAGTATATGACATTTCCTGTATTGACCTTTGGTTAAAAGCTGAGGGCATACAGGTTAAAGTAAAACTCATTTAGTGACTGTTGTTTGGGGATAATTTGCTGAGGTCTAGCATTTTGCTTTCTAATACTTTAAATTTATGTGAGTTTAAGACTTTAGAGTAACTGAAGGAACTCTGGCTGCTTTGACTAAAAATCTCATTATTATTTTCTTGATTGGAAATGATATCAGTCAGGATCCCAGGAGGAAACAGATGCCATCACTCAAATTGGGTAATTGAAGTGAGTTGAATAAAGGGACTACTTACAAAGGAACAGGCTAAGTTTAGGAAAATCAACAAGGGGTAGTACAGGACTTCTGAAGAGGAGCTAGTCAAGGAATAACACTCCCATAGGATGGGAGCTAGAAGAATAAGCTCCCAGATTAAACTCTCCAATCTGCTGGGCTCCCATTGACCAAAGTCAACAGAAAAGGAGAGGACTTGGAAGCCCTTTAATATATTCCACATAGTCAGTAACCAAGGGCACCAAGCAGGGTGGAAAAAAATGGAGAGTACTAGAGTTGTATGTCAGCATAAAAGTTGATGAGAGTTTGTACAGGAATGAACTCTTTGGAAATATGGTAAATGATGTCAAAGGAAGACCTATCTGCTCTGAAATATAACTGGGATGGTTGTAATGTAGATTAAGCTAAAAAAAAGGCAATAATTTCTTTAACATCAGTTATGTTCCTGGTACCATGTAGGTTACTTTCTATATATCAGCTCATTTGATTCTTGCAATAATAATGTTGTTAGATATCATCAAATCAGGTTCAACTCATAGCAACCCTCATAGGGTTTTCAGTGGCTGATTGCTTTTGATGGGATTATTTTGGGAGTGGGCTGCCATGTCTTTCTTCCATTTTTGCAGTGCTTGAGATTGAACGATGGGCCTCAGAGAGCACAGTGCAGAACTCTATCAACTGAGCTAAACCTTAGTCCACCAATAATAATGGATATTATTATGCATATGGAAAACTATGGCTCAGTGAGACTCAGTAATTTACTCCACAAAATAGCTAGTCAAAAGTAAATCTTGAGATTTGTGTTCAGGGTTTTCTAAGGTGAAGCCTGTACTTTTTCACCTCTACAGTTTTTCTGTCTACTTCATTCATATATGATTAGAGGAACACCATAAGTCATCTGTGCAAACTAGAAGCTTAATGTTTCTGATGAAGCACTGTTGGATTGCTTAGATATGCAAACAAAAGATCACTTGATATCAAGTTACCAATCAAGACAATATGGAAGAGTATGCAAATTTGGAAACTCCAGAGACAATAAATAGCTGTATGTCATTCCCATAATGGCAGTTGTCATTTTCTGAATATTGAAATATAGACTACTCACTTTGTGTACATACAGTAAGTCAATTCCTCATATCAATTCAAAGAAGACAAAATTAGAAAGTAAAGAACAGAAAAATTGCTAACAGGTATTAATTCTTCTTTGAATGTTTGGTAGAATTCTGCTGCGAACCCATCAGGTCCTGGGCTCTTCTTTGTTAGAAGGAGTTTTATTACCTTTTCTATTTTGATGTATGTAATGGGTCTGTTTAGGTCATTTAAGTCCTCTGATCTTAATTTTGGTAAATTGTATGTGTTAATAAATTTACCCATTTCTTCTGTATTTTTGTATTTTGGGGAATACAGTTTCTCAAAATATTCCCAATGATTTTCTGGATTTCGTTGGAATTGGTGGTTATGATTCCTTTCTTGTTTTTAATTTTACAACATTGGCCTTTTCATTTTTTCCTTTGGAGAGATTGGGTAGGGGTGCATCAATTTTATTAATCTTTTTAAAGAACCACTTCTCAGTCTCATTAACTCTTTAAATTATCTTTTTTAGATTCTAATTGGGATATCTCGGCCTTGATCTTGATAATTTCTGTCTGCTCCTTTTGGGATTGGTTTGTTGTTGGCTTTCTAGTGCCTTGAGATGTGTTGGTAAATCATTTATTTGGCACTTCCCTAGCTTATTGATGAAAGCATTCAATGCTATGAACTTCCCTGTTAGATTTGCTTTTGCTGTGTATCCTAAGTTTTGGTATGATGTGTTTTCATCCTCATTTAATTGCACAAATTTTTGAATTTCCACTTTAATTTCTTCAATAACCCATTGATCATTTTTCAGTGTATTATTAGCTTCTATGAGTTTGTAAAATTTCTGAAGTTTTTCCTGTTTTTGAGTTCCAATTTTATTCTGTTGTGATCAGATAAAATGCAGGGATGATGTCTACTTTTTTATATTTGTTGAGACTATTTTTGTGTACTAAAATGTGGTCTATCTTAGAGAAAGTTCCATGTGGTTCTGAGAAGAATGTGTATTCTTCATCAGATGGGTGGAATATTCTGTAGATATCTGTAAATTCCAGTGGCCTAAGGTGCAATTTAAGCTCATCCTTTCTCTGTTGATTTTTTTTTGTTTTGATGCCCTGTCTCTTGACGAAAGTGGGTACTGAAGTCTCACATAATTATTGTGTCTGGTCTAATATATTCCTTTATTTCCTATAGAGTTTCTTTTATTAAGCTAGGTGGCCCTGTATTTGGAGAATATACATTAGGTAACATTATTGGTTCCTGGTTGATTGTTCCTTTTAGTAATATGTAGTGTCCTTCTTTGTCTCTTCTAATTAGTTTGGGATTAAAGTCTAATCTATCTGAGATTAGTATCATGACTCCTACTTTTTTTTTGTTTCCCCCCTGTTTTGTACATTTTTTTCCAACCCTTATTTCTCAACTTTTACAGTCTTTGTGGGTTAGGTGAGTCTTTTGAATGGGTTTATGTTTTTTCATCCAATTGGCTGGTCTATGTCTCTTAATTGGTGAGTTGAGACCATTTACATTAAAAGTAATTGTTGAGAGGTGTTTATTTTTATGCATCAAGTCTGTACTTGCTACTGGTTTTTGACTCAACAAGAATAGATGAATGGAATTACATGAAATTAAAAAGCTTCTCTACAGGAAAGGAAATAATCAACAGAATTAAGGAAGACCCCATTAAATAGGAGAAAATCTTCACATCCTATACATCTGACAAAGGACTAATATTCAGAATTTACAAAGAACTCAAGAAAGCAACTCCCAAGGCAAAAAATAATCCAATACACAAATGAACAAAGGAACTGAATAAACAGTTCTCAAATGCAGAAGTTTGTAAGGCCATGAAACACATGAAAAAATGCTCAATATCCCTAGCCATTAGGTAAATGCAAATCAAAATAATTCTGAGATTCCTCCTTACTCCAGTAAGAATGGCCAAGATCAATAAAACAAATAACAAATGCTGATGAGGTTGTGCAGAAAAGGGAACCCTCTTACCCTGCTGGTGGGGTTGTAAATTGGTTCAACCACTTTGGAAATCAATATAGACATACCTCAGAAAACTACAAATAGCACTACCATATACCTCAGTTATACCACTACGGGGAATATAATCAAACAGAGATGAGTTGTCATACCATAGAGACACCTACATCTCCATATTTGATGCAGCACTTTTCATAATAGCAAGGATATGGAATCAATGAAGGTGCCCATCAACAGAAGAATGGATAAAAATTATGGCATATTTACACAATGGAATACTACTTAGCATTTTTAAAAAATGAAATAATGTCATTTGCAGCAAAATGGGTAAAATTGGGGAACATCATCTTAAGTGAATGAACACAAGCCCAAAGAGAGAAATACCATATGTTCTCACTCATATGTTAGTGCTGAATCATACTGAAAGGAAGGAAAAATCCTATATATAAATTGAAATATAAAAATGCACAATTAAACTTAGTGTAGAAGGGAGAATTTAAGGAGTGTAAAGAAGGAGGGAGGGATTTAGCAGAGGATAGCAAAAATTAGAGAAGATGGGATGGGGAGGAGGGTCAATGAGGAGGGATGAAGGGGGAGATGTCAATCTCAGTGTAAACAGCATAACTTCATGAGTATACTGGAAAAATAGGTGAAGATAATCCCGATAAATATTAGAGTTTAACTACAAACTAGCCATAGGGCTACATAAACTTTGTGGATCCATGAAAGTGTTGCTAGATGTGTTGTAAAGGATGCAAAATAGAAAAAATCATTGCTACATTGCTCTGTACCCCATAGTCATTTACTAATAAAGGGGAAAAAGAGTTAACAGTATAAAAAGAATAGAGACAGAAGCTAGATTTTTAAAAATAAAACGTGCTTCCACAATTATAAAACAAAACAAAAAAATGAAAAAGAGAAACTCCCTAAAAATAAAAATTGTTTTACAAAACTTAATGTCATTTGTTGGTAAAACTAATAGAAAGAAAAAGCTTCAAATGATTTAAAAGAGTAATATGTCTGTACATTCTTTGTAGGATGTTCCTGGAGGGTGGAGAATATAGAAAAAAGATCCTTAAATCCTAACACTGTGACTAATAATATTGACATTGTTATTCTTAAATTGTTATGCATATAATATATTTTATATGTTTAATTGGATGTAATGCAATAAAGTAATATTTTAACATAATTACTGTCATTAGGTCACAAGATTATTAGTACAGGAGAAAAAAGATATAAACATAATCAAAGAAGTTAAATAGAACCCTTATAATTTGCAACTTGAACTGGAAATATTAGTATTTACTTATAACATATGGCTTAGCACACTGAAAAGACAGAAATAATAACCAACCCAATAACAAGAAGCACTACCAGTAAGCAAATTATGTTCTCTAAATATCTTTCTGAGAGGAGCCAGGCATTCTTTGTGAAAAGGTTGGTTTCAGGTCTATGACTAGAAAGGCACAAAATGATCTAGAAACACTTGTCATACCAAAAAGAAAGGGAATTTTCCCACACTGCTGGCATTGTGAAAAAAAGCACTTATGAGCTAAACTGATGAGATTCCCATTGGAACAATATGAGATAATCTGAACATCTATAAGATTAATAAATGTATGGGTTGAAATACATCAATGATGTGTAAAAAGTCAATGATACTGTAATGATATTTTAAGAAGAAAAAAGCCATTAGTAACTTTTGGAGTATGCTAAAAAAAAAAAAAGCCTAATTCTCACTGTTCTGAACACCAGAAAATAGAAGAAGAAACAAGTGTTCCACTTGGATATCTATCTAACCCTAGAAAATCCAAATATTTGATGAAGGAAGATTCTTCTTATAAATGCAGACCAGCAAACAAGTGAAAGAGGAAAGAATTAGAAGATCATTTTTCAAATGCCTAATTAAATAATGGATCTAGATAATGATAATTAATGGCTATTAACACCATAAAGAGAGAAAAGAAGTGGACATTATGGGCCTCCTGTTGGGATTATAAAACATCATCTATGAAGTGTTTTTTTTCCCCACCAAATATCATCTTAAAATAGGTCAAATTTCTGGATGTATATAACTATTAGCACAAGGGGCAGAAAGACATTTTAAATATTACCCCATAGAGTTGTAATCAACAAAATACAGAATGTGATGAACTCTACAGAGCAGCACTAACCATGATTTCTTCAACAAATAAGTTGTAAGGAAAATGAAAGAGGAAGAATTCATAGATTAAAAGATACCTAAGAAAATCATAAAAATGGGAAGTATATAAATTATTTGGGTCCTGATTTGAAAAGATGAACTGTAGAAATGGATTTATGAGATAAACAGGAATATTTGAGTCTGTATTGTTGTTATTGTTAGGTCCTATTGAGTTGGGTCTGACTCATAGTGACCCTATGTACAAGAGAACGAAACACTCCCTGACTCTGTACCAAGTACCTGATCATATCTCTGTTTAAGCTTATTGTCGCACACATAGTGTCAATCCATCTAGAAGAGGGTTTTCCTTTCTTTTTCATTGACCTGTCAGTCTCCAAAACATGATGTCCTTCTCTAGGGATTGGTCCCTCCTGACTACATAGCTAAAATACATGAGGCACTGTCTAGCTGTCCTTTCTTCCAAGGAGAACTCTGGTTGCACTTCTTCTAGGACAAACCTGTTAGCTCTTCTGGCAGTCCATGGTATATTCAATGTTTGTCTCCAGCACCATAATTCAAAATTATCAATTCTTTTCTTGCCTCCCTTATTCAATGTGTGGCTTTCACAACCATATGATGTGACTGAAAATGCCTTTGCATAGTCAATTAAACAGATATACATCATTCTGGTATTCTTTGCTTTTGGCTAATATCCATCTGACAAAGGTAGTGATGTCCTGGCTCCTTGCCTTTTTCTGAATTTGGCTTGATTTTCAACAGTTCCCTGACAATATACTGCTACAGTCACTTTTGGATGATCTTTAACAAAATTTTACTTGTGTGTGATATTAATAATATTACTCCATATTTTCCACAGTTGGTTGGATCCCCTTTCTTGAGAATATGCAAAAATATGAATCTATTCCAGTCAGTTGGCCAGGTAGCTATATTTTCCAAATTTCTTGGCATAAACAAGTGAGCACCTCTAGGGCTGCATCAGTTTGTTAAAACATCCTTATTAGTATTCCATCACATCCTGGAGCCTTGTGTTTCATCAGTTCCTTCCAGGAAACTTCTACTTCATCCTTCATTAACACTGGTTTCTGATCCTATACAATTCTTGAAATGGATGGTCATACACCAATTCTTTTTGATATAATGACCCTATGTATTCTTTCCATCTTCTTTTGATGTTTCCTGTGTTGTTTAATATTTTCCCTATAGAATTCTTTGCTATTGCAACTTGAGGTTTGACTTTTTCTTTGAATTCCTTAAGCTTGAGAAAAATAGAGTGTGTTCTTCCCTTTTGGATTTTATCTCTAGCTCTTTGCACATGGCATTATAATATTTGATTTTGTCTACTTGAAATGCCCTTTGAAATATCCTGTTAGTTCCTCAACTTCATCATGTCTTCTTTTTCCTTTAGCTGCTTGATGTTCAAGGGCAATTTTCACAGTCTCTTTGAAATGTAATTTGGTCTTTTCTTTTTTTTTTTCTGTCTTTTAAATAAACTTTTGCTTTCCTCATGAATGCTGTCTTTGATGTCATGCCACAACTTTTCTGGTCTTCCATCATTAGTGTGTAAGGTATCAAACCTGTTGTTAAGGTGGTCTCTGAACTCAGATGGGATCTACTCAAGGTCATACCTTGGCTCTCATATACTTGTAATTTTCTTCAGTTTCAATTTGAGCCTGTATATAAGATGTTGATGGTATGATCCACAATTAGCACCTAGTCTTATTCTGACTTTTGATATTGAGCTTTTCGATCATTTCTTTCCCCAAAGGTAGTTAATTTGGCTTCTGGATATTCCATCTGGTGAATTCCATGTATATATTTGCCTGTATATTTGATGATATTAAGGAATGATTGAAAACTTTATGGGAGTTAATAATATTATGGATTTATTCTTTAAAAGAATCCTGATTTTTAAGTATATGTACTGAACTAATGAAATCATTTGTCTAAGATTTAGTTCTAAATAATCTAACAGCTTGGAGATTTGAGTTATGAGGGAGGTCTGATGAAGTTAGATTGGGCTTGTATTGATAATTGTTGAAGATAGAAAATATATGTGTAAGGCATTTCTTATGTTTCTCTTTACATATATATTTGAGCTATTGCATAAAAAGGTTAAAATAATATGTTTCAATTGATAGGATTACTAAATTCAACATATGGGAGGTTCTGGGATCTACATAATTAAGAAAACTATGTTAAATTTAAAAAGATACTTTACCCAATTATCGATTTAAGTCTGTATTTTCACAAATTCATTGACATGTGATGGGTATGAATCTTTGTCTATAGTTATAGTGTGTGTAAGAGACAGTTTTTCAGAAATTTTCTAAAACCAAATTAAGGTTCTATTTAAAAGACCTGTTTTCCCTATAGTGGAGATCGGTGGAGACTTGATTTCAGACAATTGAGCATTATGTCCCCCTTTCTCTGGCATGCCTTCAAGTTCAGGGTAGTTACCATATCACTGTGGTCTGGGATTAGAGGGCATCTGGTCTTTGGTGTCATTTGTCCAGCCTGACATCTGCTGAAACATCTTCTTACCATCTGATCCTTGATCTCTAGTCCACACTGATCACCAAAGGTTATCCCTTTTTCCAGTTCTCAAGGCTTCTTCAGATCTGGCTTTTTGAGCTGATATTTGGGTGTTTCTCTTAGGTGCAAATCAATCATTTGCTGTGGTATGGAGTTGTGTTTGTTTGTTTGCTTGTTTTTGAGGATATCTTAGCCCTATCTACCAAATTGGAACTTCTTTATTTTTGCCCTTCCCAGTCACTCTACTTTGAAACAAAGCCCAAGTTTTCCCTGCTCTTGTATTCCACAGATAAACATATGGCACATAAGATTCCTTCCCCACCTGGCCCTTAGCCCATACAGGGTCAGTAACATCAGGTGTAGGCAGTTTTTCAGGGACCTGCTAATGTCTTTTATACCTACCTTTCCCTCCAATATCTCTACATTGCAGTACCAGAACTGAAATGTGTTCAATCTCACAAAAAGAAGAGAAACCTTGTGCAGAATCGTACTTCAACCCTTCCTGAGTCACTTCTGTTCCTCCAAGAGATAGGAGTTCAAATCTCAGATGCCAGGAAGAGATTCTTCTTTTATCTCTTTGCCACTAACAACCCAATGGAAATGAATGTACTTCCCAGGCAGGGAGCTTGAGAAGGCAGGTGAAGATGAGGAAAATAGTACCAAAATATTCAAACAAACAAACACTACATGGCAAGCACCATTCTAGTTGCTTTGTATATATAACATGCCAAATTCTTCCAACAATTGTGAACTTATGAAGTGAGTACAATTGTCCTCATATAGCTGAGGCATTAAGAGTATCTATTACTTGTTCAAGATTGGACAATTAGGAAGTGCTATAATAGGAATTCCAAGCCAGGCAGTTTTCCTCTAGATCTATGCTCTTTAAATTATTAAGAAAGATGTGGATACAAAGTTGATTCCATTTGAAGGTTCTAGTCCCAGTCTGTTTTTCAGGCATGCTTCATTTTCATAATTATCAGAAGAATAAAGCCCCCTGCCTCTTTTTAATTTTCTTGTCTTCATCCATATGGAACGTGGACAACATGGAGGAAAGAAGAAAGTTCATACTGTAATTACTGAAGGCTCATAGATATGCCTCAGTATAGCACTGGAGTTTAATATTGCTGAATTTCCATTTTATTCACATGTGGATGCTAACTTAGTATGACTAATGCTGTAATGGGCCCACAGTGAGGACATGGAAGATCAGTGATGCAAACCTAGTACCAGCTGAACCACTGAGGTTACACTTATTCTTCTGCTTCAGAAGATGGTTTAACTATATTCTGACCTGAAATTGAAGGTGGACAGTTGCAAGTCTCCTACCAACATCCAGCCCTGTCAGAAGAGAGGATATTCAAGCTCAGGGCCTGTCAAGCAGACACCTTTTCACCAGCTGTGACTCTGCTTGCCTTTACATGGCATTAATGAAAAGGCTAGAGCAATAACAGATGGAACACACACATACCTTCCAATCAAGGGTCTCCGATCCCCTTTGGCACCTTTCTGCACTGTGCATCCTCTGCATTAGAAAGCCCTGTGGATCTTTCTCAGCTGCTTCCCCTCAGTCCACATGATGTCCTTTCTGAAACTCCTCGGGGGACTCTGTGGCATCCAATGACAGAGAATGAGAGTCCTAATAATTAGAGCTTAGATCGTCAACTCACAATCTCCAAAGTCAGTCACACAAAAAAATGTGTCAGCTTGATGTATGATGCACAGCACTATTTTATGGAAATAAATGGTCTAAGCTGCTTATTTTTGGTGAAAGTTGATGACATATTTTATGTGTCGCAGTCACTCATTTTTACAGGAGCACAGGCAATAACACTGATTAGGATGAATTCTTCAGAGCCAGTGCTGACATTGACTTTGGTTGTTTGTGAAGTATCATTCATATAACTTTTCATTTTCATCTTTTCACCTCACCTGCCACCATAAGTGATACATTTAATTTAAAAAGTCATTTGTAGATATTTAGAAATAAAAATACTCAGGTGTATGAGCACAATGAGCTCTATGATAAGAAATTGCTATTTGGACCTGACAGTACATTGCAAACTTGTTATAGGCGTCCTAAATTAATGCATAGAAAACACATGCACCTAGACACATACACCCTGACTGAGGTTAAACCACTCTCTTCCCCTTCCTGTTATAATAGCTTAACATAATGATAGTGCTGTCACTGTAAATATTTGGAAGCTCTTGCATCTTGATAATTGATGGATTCTGAATGTTGGAGAACTCAGAGAATAATTTTTGTATCAGCATAAGCATCATGTTCAAAGTGTTTCCTTGGATTTTCAGAATGAAAAACAGAACCAACTTCTATTTCTTAAAAATGATTAGGAAGAGCTAGAGAAAGGCAAATGCACCAGGCCTCTGTTATTTCCTAGGCCTTCTTCTGGTAAATTGAAAATGGTACCTCCCCTCTGTGAATCTGCCTCCCTCCAGATGCTTGGCCCTGATGCCATACACCTGCTCAGCGTCAGCCCGAATCCACCAAAGCATATGGCAGCTCACATATTGCTTCGTCCCTGGATGGATTGGGAGTGCTGGTCACCTGGGCTCTGTTTTCAAGTGGTATGACAGCAGATGTGGGAAGCTGAGAGAATGACAGGCTCTCGTTGCTTTTCTTACTAGTGGGAAAGAATAGTGAGGACATCTTAAGGGAGATGTTTTCATATACCCAGCAGCTATGTCTTGACTCTTCTGTAAAAAAAAAAAAAAAAAAAAAAAAAAATGCACTGTTTGTTGGATTCACCCACAGTGAGCAGGTGAAATGGAAGGGGAAATCCTGTTTTTGTTTTTAATTAAAAATTGCAATTGTAGCAGGCAGAATTATGGCCCCTAAAGATGTCCATGTTCCAATCCTCAGAACCTGTGAACATGTTACTTTGCTTGATACAGGGGAATTAGGTAGTAGATGGTATTATAATTATAAATGACCTGACCTAAAAATATGAATGACCTGAGTAGGCCCAATGAAATGACAAGGATCATTAAATGTGGAAAAGGAACAGGAGAAAAGGTAAGAGTGATGTTATGTGAGAAGGAGTCCCTACTGTTATTGGCTTTGATGCCGGAGGCAGAGGATCAGAAGCCAAGGATTTTGGGCAACCTTTAGATGCTGGAAAGGGCAAGAAATGGATTTTCCTCTAGAACCTCCAGAAAGGCAGATGACCCTCGTGACTTTGATTTTAGTCAGATGAGACCCATTTGCAACTTCTGAGCTGCAGAACTAAGTTCATAAATGTGTGGTATATTGTCACAGAAACTATAAAAAACAAATATATGGAATAATGGCTTGAACCAGTGATTCTCACTCTTGGTATAGATTGGAATCAGCTGAGGAGCTTTTAAAACTCTTCATGCTGGAGCACACACCAGACCAAGCATGTCAGAATCTCTGGGCATCAGACTCTGGAATCAGAATTTTGTAAGCTACCAGGTGTTTCCAAATGATTTTAATATGCAACAGAAGTTGAGAAAAATGAAGGTGTTTGGAGGTAAGATTGTTAGCTTGGAATGTCACTTCTATAATTTCAATATTAGAGATCAGTTTAATTCATCTACATATTAAATGTGCAATTACACATGTATTTAAATCTGTAAAATATAAACATATATGTTTATATGTAAACATAAAACATTCTGTAAAATGAGAAGAAATATGTAAGTGTGGTTTTACATGTAAATAGTCTAGCACATAGTAAGTTCGAGTAATGGAAGTTATTTTGGTGTAATGGTTGAAAACAAATAAAGAGATTTAAACAAAATCTTTATCTGGTAATATTACAATATATGTTTCTTTTCCTGTGTTTATTGTATGTTTTTTTTCTGGGCCATGAGTATCAAAGTATGTTCTAATATAGGACCCATCCTTAAATTTATGACTTATTATTGACATTTTGAAGAAAGGAAAATTATGTTGCAAATTTTTTGTGTTTTTTTAAACATAAGCACACTAAACCTATTCTCCCCTCTTATATAGGTTTTCTGTACCTCCTTGTTAACTTCCAGGCCCATACTAGGCTGTGATATTAGATAATTTCCTTAACATTCCCTTGAGCCTCCATTTCCATGTTAGCAAATTAGGGACCACAAGTATTCTCTCTCCAACCCAGGGCTGTGCTGAGAATTAGAGGGAACTTCTTGTTGTTGTTGTTAGGTGCCGTAGAGTCGAGTCTGACTCATAGCGACCTATGCACAGCAGATCGAAACACTTGCCTATTCTGTGTCAGGCAAACGATCTTATTTATGTTTAAGCCCATTGTTGCAGACACTGTGTCAATCCATCTGGTGGAGGGTTTTCCTCTTTTGCGTTGACCTGCCACTCTTCCAAACATGATATCCTTCTCCAGGGATTGTTCTTTCCTGACTTCATGTCCGAAATATGTAAGACGCAGTTGGCCATTTTTGCTTCCAAGGAGCACTCTGGTTGTACTTCTTTTAGGACAGATTTGTTGGTTCTTTTGGCAGTCCATGGTATATTCAATAGACGTCTCCAGCACCACAATTCAAAAGCATTAATTCTTTTTCTGTCTCTCTTGTTCAATGTCCAGCTTTCACAACCATATGATGCCACTGAAAATATCATGGCATGAGTCAGACGCACCTTCATCTTCAATGTGACATCTTTGCTTTTCAATACTCTAAAGAGATCTTTTGCTACAGCTTTTCCTAGAGCAATGCGTCTTTTGATTTCTTGACTGCTGCTTCCACGGGTGTTGATTATAGAGCAAAGCAAAGTAAAATCTTGGACAACCTCAATCTTTTCTCCACTTAATGTGAAGTTGCGTGCTGACCCAGTTGTAAGGATTTTTGTTTTGTTGATGTTTAGTCGTAACCCATATTGAAGGCTATGATCTTTGATCTTCATCAGTAAATGTTTTAAATCCTCTTCATTTTCAGCAAGCAGAGTGGTGTCATCTGCATAACGCAGGTTGTTGATGAGTCTTCCTCCAATCTTAATGCCATGTTCTTCCTCATAAAGTCCAACTTCTTGGATTATTTGCTCAGCATATAAATTGAAGAGATAGGGTGAAAGTATACAGCCCTGACGCACGCCTTTCTCAACTTTAAACCACTCAGTGTTTCCTTGTTCTATTTGAACAACTGCCTCCTGGTTCGTGTACAGATTTCTCATGAGCACAATTAGGTGTTCTGGTATTCCCATTTTCCAAAGTGTTATCCATAATTTGTTATGATCCACACAATCAAATGCTTTTGCATAGTCAATAAAACATAGATAGACATCTTTTTGATATTCTCTGCTTTCAGCTAATATCCACCTGACATCAGCAATGATGTCCCTAGTTCCCCGCCCTCT
>VMDO01027431.1:0-25284 GCA_007922755.1 Pedetes capensis
TGAACAAGAGAGACAGAAAAAGAATTGATGCTTTTGAATTGTGGTGTTGGAGATGTCTATTGAATATACCATGGACTGCCAAAAGAACCAACAAATCTGTCCTAGAAGAAGTGCAACCAGAGTGCTCCTTGGAAGCAAGAATGGCCAGACTGCATCTTACATATTTTGGACATGTAGTCAGGAGAGACCAGTTCCTGGAGAAGGACATCATGTTTGGGAGAGTGGTAGGTCAACGCAAAAGAGGAAAACCCTCCACCATATGTATTGACACAGTGTCTGCAACAATGGGCTTAAACATAAATAAGATCATTTGCCTGGCACAGAATCGGCAAGTGTATCTATCTGCTGTACATAGGGTTGGTATGTGTGGGACTCGAATCGACAGCACCTAACAACAACAACAACAACAACAACAACAACAACAACAACAACAACAACAACAATTTCTTCCAAATCTTTAATTAGAATCACTAACTCCATCTTTTGAGGAAAGGTGATAAAGGTACGAGAGACAGCATGAGCGTTATAGGAATGATTATTGTTTCACGTAGAAGGAGTATCAGGAGTCTAGAATAAGTATGCTGCTACACAGTGGCAGTGGTGTTGAAAAAAATGGCTTGGAATTAAGACAGCATAGTATCAATGAAACCAGCTAAAAGAAATTTCCCCATATGTTTCAGAGGCTGTGGTAGACAAAGTACGAATACAGAAGAGAATTCAGAGGTACTAATATGTGTATAATGCTGATATAAGTCACAAATGTACAAGTAGAACATACCTGAGGGAAATAGTGATGTGTTGTATTTCGATTTGCTAATCCATTCAACAACTAAAACAGAGTATTAAAACAAAGAAAAAAGAGAATAATTGAAAAAAGACATTGGGAATCATTGCATATCATTTTCCTGTCTTTTCATTGTCACATCTTATTGTCTAGAACAGGAGCGATTCATTGACTGAATTAATGAATGAAAGTTTTTATAGCAACTTTTTATAAATGTATAATACAACATTATATGGGAACATTTATCCTAGATTTCCAGAAGCAGATCACCTACCATATTATGAAGAATCCATTTCTGATGACAAATATCTTGAGGACTTTACATCAAGGACAGTTTTATTTCATGGTGCTATACCTTCTTCATTTTATAAATACATGTGACTCTTCACACTGTCATTTCATTTTATGACTAAATATTATAACATTTATTTATCCTTTGAATTGATCCAGTGATGAGAATAAATAATTTTTCTTGTTTTCTGTACATCACTTTGTTTTTAATTTTATTTGAGGCAAGAAAGATTTTCAGAGTTCTAGTAATAAAACTGTACATGTTTGCTTAAAAATTTCCCTTAAATTTGCTTAAAAATTTCCAGCTAGAAAGGTTTTGTCTAGCTGAAAGATTTATTGTCTTTCTATTATAAAATATTCTTCACAGAGAGAAGAGGAAGTGGTAGAATCAAATTCAAGTACTGGCATTTCTGCAAAATAATCACCCAAAATAATGGAACCCTTGTACAGTTTTTCTTTGGAATTATTTTAAAAGATTGAAGTGATGAGGAGGGAGGTCAAGCTGATAACAGTTTTAAAAGTGATTTGGAATCAACATCACATCACTTACAACTGCCTTAGACATCTGTTTGAAGCACAACATGATATTTCTGTAATTATTTTACTTCCCTTTAATAACTACATAGGCATGGGTTTGTTTCCCCAGTGAATAGCTCTGTTCAGAGCCTTTCCTTATCTTTATTTTCCAGGTTTCACTAGTGGTTGATATCATATGCATTCTTACAGGGAGACAGTGGATAAATCAAATCAAAAGTAGTTTTCCATCAAATCAAAGATTACATACAAAGCTTCATTGGGGAAAGAAGGCAGAAAATGGAAAAAATATCATAATTATTTCAGAGAACAGAAATCATAAAGCACAACCAATCATGCTCAATATATAGTGAATGCAATAGATACCCTGAGCTTTATTGACCATGACTTATTATATTTCTCTTTTAAATATGAGTTATCATACAGTATAATAAAAGTTTATTTTTAAATCTAATATTCTTCTGAAGTGTGAAACTATATTAAGCTGCTGTGATATTTAAATCAAGATGTAAAGTTTAGATGAAGTATAAGTAATGATATAGATTATACACTTATGTTAAAATAGATATTTTGTTTTCTGTTAGTTACTTTGCACTTATTGTCCAAGGGCAATCTAAAAAGGGAAGTACTTATCTAAAATACTTCTTGCTTAAATAAGATATTGGCCTGCATAAATGTTATTATTTAAATGAAAAATTACCTTCAATTGCACTGAATATCTACATGCATTGTAGAAGCTACCCAATTCAAATGTAATATGCTGACATTGCTGAAGAGGAAACCTGTAATAACTAACACCCTTTCAGCAGACCTTCCCAAGCTCCATAGGAATTAATGCTGTCCAGTGCCATCCTTTTTATCCATGATAGCCGTTGTTGTTGTTATTAGGTGCCATGGAGTCTGATCTGTTTCATAGCAGCCCTCATAGGGTTTTCAATGTCTGATTGTTTTGGGGATTGTTTCGAGAGTGGGCTACCATGGCCTTCTTCCACTTTTGTCATGCTGGAGATCAAACTCAGTAGAGTGCTGTTCTGTACTCTCTGAGGCCCTAACTAAACTAAGCCCCAGTCCCATCTTACAATATTTTATAATTATAAAACTCTTTAAAATGTTTTCAAAAGACTTTTACTTACCTAACCATTTTCTATGTAAGTATATAATAGAGTCAAACATATTATATTGTATAATGTGTTTCACAAATATCAAGTTTGTCTAAGTCTTCTGCAAAGTATATTGACAATTGTTATTAGGTGTTGTCTAGTTGGATCCAGCTCACAGTGCCTCTATATACAACAGAATGAAACACTATCCAACACTGTGTCATGCACATAATCCTTTTTATGTTTGAGCCTATTGTTGCAGCCAGTTTCTTCTCATTTTGAGTTGTGCCACATCAGCAAGAGAAGGTCCCAGGGGCTTTACTCCATTCATGTTATTAAGGCCTCCTCTACTTTGAGGAGACAGTGCTTCTCTAGTCATTTCTTGAATGCATACCAGCCTACAGGGTTCCTTTTCCAGCACTGTGTTTGATAGTGCTTCTCTACTACTCATAGGGTTTTCAATAGCTAATTGTTTTGGGAGTAGGCTGTTGGATGCTCATCCCTAGTCTGCCTTCGTCTAGAAGCTCAGCTAAGACCTGTTCACCATGGGTGGCCTTACTGGCATCTAAAACACTGGTGGAAGAGCTTTCAGCATCACAGTAACATGAAAGCCCCCACAGCATGACAAGCTGGCAAACATGGGGGTATAGTGGCAGTGCACTTTGTTTCTTCCCATATTTTCACGTTCTTGCCAAATGAACTTCACTTGTTGTTGTTGTTGTTGTTGTTGTTGTTGTTGTTGTTGTTGTTAGGTGTCGTCGAGTCGGTATCCGACTCATAGTAACCCTCATAGGGTTTTCAATGGCTGACTGTTTCGGGATTGCCTTGGGAGTGGATTGCCAGGCCCTTCTCCCATTTTTGCAGTGCTTGGAATTGAATTTGGGACCTCAGAGATTCCAGCGCAGCACTCTACCCACTGAGCTAAATCCCAGCCCCATACCACCCTGAACGTGCCCCATCTCTTCTGATCTCGGAAGCTACTTCACTAGTATTGCTTAATTTCTGCCATACTTTAGAATCTAAACCAAATGCTTCAATTTAATTTTGACACCTTTCTAATCCACCCTCCTACATGCTTGTGGGATTTAACTCCCTATTATTCATTCTGCATTTATTAAGCATACAAGATTCTGTTGGGTTCTCTAAGGTGCACAAAATGAACACAATGTCCCTGTGTGCTTTCAATCTAATAGAGGAGGAAGAATGTGCTTAAATCAAATTGCCATTAGGTAGAAATGAACTCAGGGAGAACCAGGTAAACTGTTGTTGCTTCATACAGTGTAGAAAGATGAATTCCTACTGCAAGAATCATGGAAAGATTTTTCTCAGAAGCAGTGGCATTTGTAGTAGAGATGAGGACAGGGTAGGAATTAAGAGAACAGAGATAGGGAAAGCACATTCCACTTATGGGGAACAGGCTGCATAAAGAGTGCAGTAACTTTACCTGCATCATAAGGTACACCAGGAGAAATGGTAGAGTAAGAGTGGCAAAACCTGTAATTGCTAGTTCATGAAGTGTTTCTAATGGTAGGCTAAGGCATCTGGATTTTATTCCAAAATTGGTGGATATTGGACATCTAAAGGATCAGGCAGATTAAATATGTTCCCTTCACATACACTCAGGAAGCATGTAAATAAATATCCTTGTCTTTTTTGACTCTTGCTCTCTTCTTGTATTTTACTCTATATGTCTTCTATTATACTAAATTATATTAACAATATAACTTCAGGGTAGTTTATTCATATTTTCATTCAGAGTGCCTGGCACAGTCCCTAGGTCAATAAGTACTCACTGATTGAATGAATGGATGGATAAAGGAATGAAAAGACATATAAATATTTGAATGAAAATAATAAAATAACTGCTTCATCCTAAATACACCTACAGAAAATTCACAGTTGAGCTGGGCGTGGTGGTACACATCTGTAATCCCAGCAGCTATAGCAAGTTTGTGACCAGAGGCAGTCTGTGTAACTTAGCAAGACCTCAAAAAGTGAAAAAAATGGGCTGAAGGTGCAGTTCAGTGGTCCAGCACTTGCAGAGCATGCAAATGTGAGGCCCTGAGTTCAACCCCCAGTACCACCAAAAAAAAAAAAAAAAAAAGAAAAAAAAGGAAAAAAGTAAAAGAAAATTCACAGTAAAGATGAAAGCATGTACATGTGGTGGTTATGAGGGGTGTCACCCGAAGGGCAGAAAGCCCTCCCTCTGTTGTGGGAATGGTCAGAAGCTGGCCTGGCACTTCTGATTGCAATGATTGGCCTCCTATGATTGGTCATCTTGCCTCTCCTCTCACCTCTGTTCTGGCCCACCAGACCTACTTTATAAACAGATATTATGTCATTTCAGTCCCTTGTTCCAAACCCTATGGTGGTTTCCTTCTTTACTTAGAATAAAAATCTCCCCCTGGGAGAATTAGTCTGTGTCCTACCCATTTCTCAGGCCTTCCTTCCTATCCTGCTTGCTTTCTCCACCCACAAAAAAACTCCTTTCTACTCTTCAAGTGCTTTAATCTCACTTCATTCTTAAAGCCTCTGCATCCATTCCCTCTTCCTAAAATGATATGCCTTTAGCTCACCTTCACTTGACTGGCTCATTCTAACCCTCCATGTTTCAGCCGCATTGTCATCTTCCTCAGAGACCCTCTCTGACCCTCGGACCCTGCTAGGGTCTAAAGCACTGATTCCAGCTTCTTATTCCTCTCATCTGATAATAGTCCTTTTCATGTGATCCTCTTCATAAATATTTTCTCTAGCATATGATTCCCTTGTTTATTCTTCATTTTTTTTCTGCCAACTGAAATGTACAACCTACAAGGACATGTCTCTTATCAGTGGTTTATTAGAGTGCCTACAGCACTTTAGACAAAAAATATTAGGCCCCAAAAATCTAATTGAAGGAATGAATGAAAGCTGATGCCTTAATTTTTTTCTCATGGAGTCATTATTAAATTCCTAGCATAGCCTATATGCACTGTCTATGTCTCTGCTAGAGTTCATGTCCTTAACCTCTTTCAGTCTGCAGCTGTGCCACTGTGGCCTCCAATCCCATTAGATCTCAGAAGCAAAGCAGGATTGGGGGGCTGGGATTTAACTCACTTGGTAGAGCGCTGCTCTGCAGTCTCTGAAGTCCTGGGTTCAATTCCCACCACCACAAAAATGGGAGAAGGATGTGGATTACCACTCCCAAGGCAATCCCAAAACAATCAGCCATTGAAAACCCTGTGAGGGTCTCTATGAGTTGGACATGACTTGACACTTGATGGCACCTAGCAACAACAAAGCAGGATTGGACCTGGTTAGTACTTGAATGGGAGACCGCCTGGGAACACCAGGTGCTGTAGGCTTGGGAGAAGGACCTGGCAGCCCTCTTCCAAAAAACAATCAGCCATTGAAAACCCTATAAATAGCAGAGAAGCACTAACAATAGTGTTTTATCTGTTGTACATAGGGTCTCTATGGGTTGGACAGCTACTGGAGGGCACCTAACAACAACAAACAACCACCTTTTTCATTCTGCCTTTTGCGCTTACTGTGTACTTTACAAAGTTGTCTTTTTACTGCTCTTTGCGCTCCAGATTAGCAAATCCAGTTACCTACCTATATTCAGTTTCTCTTGTATTTGATACTTCCTAAAATTACCTACTTGGCTTGTGTGGTGCAGAAATATTTTGATTTTCATGAAAAGCAGATGAATTCTTCTTGAGTTAGTACAGGTTGTGCTCCTTTAAAAATGAGTGGTTGACTCTGTTTTTCCTGTATTTGCATTTTTATTCAAGAACTTTACCCATCTGTGTGACTATATCTAACTATATATATATATAACTATATATAACTATATCTATATCATGTCCTGAGCTCTGCTTATGTATCTCCATATGCCCCTGGAGATCTCCAGTCTATACATGTGTGGCTTGTGGTTAGGTTCAAATCCTAAGGGTATGACCTGGGTAACTTATGTATCCACATTTCTCAACTATAAAATTGAGATAATACCTGTTCTGTGAGGATCCAAAGAGATAACATACATGTGCTAGCCTAGAACCAGCCACAGGCTTCTGAAAGCACTCAGTAAATATTTTTCATTATTATCATTTAAAATGTTATTGGATATAGTCTTTACCAATACTAAAGATATTTCTTGACAGCATCATAATGCAACTGGTTCTCTATGTAAGGAAGCTATATTTTAAACTGTGCATTTACTTATGTACTAAAATTGTTTAAACACAATTGTACTGTGTGTTTTAAGTTTGCATCAAAGTGTGCCTACTGACTATTGACAAGGAAAAAAAAGGCATAACATGAATATCAAAAAATAACATTAATGAGCTGCCAGAGCTAAAATTACAGGAACTTATGAAATTGGTTAAACATAAAAACCATTAAACTGTTTACTGAAGCTTCACAGATATACTGCAGCTAATGAGCATTTCTGCTATTTAAATAAGCCCAAATTGAACACACATTACATGGATACATAATTAGTCATGGCAGTCAAACACACATAGACTTACTTTTAAAGCTCTATTTAGGAAGTCTTTTCCATTTGATTTATTTTGTTAATTAAAATATTTTTCAGCATTCAATTATATTTTAATAATATTGTTTTCATGAGTAGTATAATTTAGTATTGGCTTTCTGTGTGTTTTTATTTATGTTTTAAATGCAGCAAATGTGGATTTCATATTAGACATATTTTCTTAATGACTTTCTATAACTGTTTATATCACTTGATGGCATTATTCAACATTTTAAATTTTTCTTTCACTGAGAAGTACATGTGGAATATTTCAGTAGCCTTTCTATTTTTTTCACTGTTTTATAATTATCAAGAAGTATTAAGTACCCAAATGTGCATAGAATTATGATGATTATGGTCCAAATCAGATTAATGGATGATCTCTTCCTTCAAGGAGTTTGTAGTCCTAAGTAGATGCTATCATAGAATATAAATAAGCAAATCAAAGTGCAGCATTGGGAGTCCAACAGAGAATTTGAAAACAATCCCCATATATTTACTTCAAGAACACTGACCTTAGTGAGACAATCTATTCAGGAAAAAATGAAATCAAATTTTCAAGGAGTTCAGAATCTTAAGTAGTTGGAATTATGGCAGAGGAATAAGCAAATCAAGGTGAAGTGCTTGCACGATTTTAATTTCAAATTCATTAGCTGGTTTAGGTTAGCTCCATTTAGGAAATGGAAACAAAACTCCTGGTAGAATACAAGTAAAACAAAAGGACTTGCTAAAGATATTATTGACATCCATCCTTCTGATTTAATTGGGGAGCCTAAGTATATCCCGAGCATGATTGGAAAAAAATTAAATCCCTACTTTTGTCCTGCCTTAAATTCTAAAAACATATCTAAACTGAAAATTGTCTAACCAGAGCAATAAAGTCAATCCAAATAAACTGACCAATGCCTCTTCTTCCCTTGACAGTATGTTTGTCAAGCATACATAGTAGCAACTTTTTTTTAAAGGGAAGTATTTAGGTTTCCTCTCCACAAGGAGCTGACTCTTTAATAGTGGAAATAAGACCTACAAGAAAGTTAATCAATTGAAATATGATAATGTGTAACATAAATGCTAAATAAATGGGATAGACAACTAAAAACAGAAACAAAAAATCCCCAAACAAACAATCAAAAAACAACAATCCGGGTGCAGTGGTGCTTGCCTGTAATCCCAGCAACTCGGGAGGCAGAGGCAGGAGGATGCATATTTGAGACTGGAGGCAGTCTGCATAATTTAATGAGACCCTGTCTCAAAAGGTGAAAAACTGGGATGCATAATTTAATGAGACCCTGTCTCAAAAGGTGAAAAAATAGGATGTATAATTTAATGAGACCCTGTCTCAAAAGGTGAAAAAATGGGATGTGGGGTACAGCTCAGTGGTTTAGCACTTGCAGCACATGCAAGCACAAGGCTCTGGGTTCAACCCCCAGGTACTGCAAAAAATAAACAAAAAACAAAAAAATACACCACTACCACCAAACCAAACCATTTTATGAGTTTCTTCTTATGTATCAATCATTGTTGCTGGAGAAGTGGCTGACTCAAATATGGTACCGAACTTAAAGAGCACTGGAGGCAAAAGAAATCATTGAAATGAAACCATGCAATACCTACTTTAACAGAAAGTGGTTAGTAATTAATTTATCAGAAAGGGAAAAGAAAATAGTCTAGCTGAAAATATGACCTAAAGGCTTCATCTGTGAAGCTGGTTGACTAGAATTGTTTGCTGCCCTTCCAACCCCCACCCACTTCCTTTCTGTTACTCCCTGTTCTTCAGTGGTGAAGTTTTAAGATGTTGTTGGCCCAGCACTCCTGGCTTTCTTTGTCCCCCAAACCAAAGGACAGTGAGAGGGAATGCTTCAAAGTCAGAAATAATTTCATTCAAATACTGGCTCTACCACATCTTGGCTGTATTGAAGATTCCTTTAAGTGTTGTTTTGTGATTTAAAATGAGATAATATATGGAAATACCCAGTATTATGGCTTCCAACTGCAAAGGGTCTACAAATACTAATTGCCTTTCTTAACATTAGGAAAGGATAACATGAATAGAATTTAAGAAAGAGAGAACTTCATTGGGTGGATTCCTAGACCTTGCTAATTGAGTGAATTTTGAGATAATGGCAAAAAAGAAAGAATCAAAGATCATGCTATGCTTTTTAAGCTCTATGTTCATGCCATTTGAGAAAGGAGAAAACAGGATAAAGCAGCAATGAAGATTTAAACACATCATGGAAGCAGGTAGAAAAACAGAAATTGTGATGTGATGGAAGTCAAGCCAGAGGACTTTTATGAGGAGGAAGGGATCATATGTCAAATGCTAAGAAGGTGGGCAGCCATGCCACAACTTGGGTGAGGAAAGAAAGGCTCCTATACATACTCTTCATGATGCTGAGAGGAAGGACCTCTTTACATATCATTCTTTGGGTGCCTCACTAAGCTCACCCTATACCTGGCCCTGAAGCAAGGTGATCTCTAGGAGAAAATGGACCAGAAGACATGGAACTAATTAATTATCTCAAAGAATTTCCTCACTAAGAGGAAGCATTGAGAGGCAAATGCATGTCTGGTGTGGTGTAAAAATGAGAGATATTCTGCATGTATGTACCTACTTATAGGAAATATCGAACTTTGAAGTAGTGGCTGATAATAAAGAGAAGAAAGGATAAGACCTAAGGAGAAAATTCCCTGTCAGATAAGAGGAAAGGATGCCAGAGCCCATGTGGAAACCCTGGCCTCTAATCGGAGGGATAGTTTTTAAATAGTATTAAGAGCAATGGGGTGCAGCACCAATAGGTTTTTAATTCTGTCAGTGGGTACACAAGGGAATTCTCATGTGACAGCTTGTATGTTTTCTTGGAAATATGAGACAAGGCCTTCTTACTAGGGTCAGGGAAAAGGAGTCTGTCTGGGGTTTGTCTGGGGTTTGACAAGAGTAGCAAAAGTATGAATGTTAGAAAAAGCAAGAGATCAAGCTGTCTAATCAGTTGTGAAATTTAGGAGAGACCAGAGGAAGTTTGGGTTTGGAAAGGACAGTAAAGCATCCAGAGTTATAATCTCTAAAAGGCAGGGAGAAGGGCCTGAGTAAAAGGAAGAGTTCAAGGCAGAGTTTGAGGTCATTTTTATTGAGATGAAGTTCAAGACCCAAAATGACTATGATTTCTTGATGGAGAAAGTCCAGTGGACTGAATATTTGAGAACTGTGAAGAGGAAAATGAAGAGGCTGGAAGGCAATGGGAGTCTAAGAGGACAATTTAAACATGAAAGTCCAGATAGGATAGCATTCTGCACACCCAAGAAGGAGATTAAAACTATTGTGATCCAACTGTTGGATGTGACACAAAGGCAAAAGCAAGGGGGACTGAGGCTTTGGAATTTGGTGACCATAAGGACCATTATTTTCATTAGATGGACAGACTGAACAGCATAATTAGGTGGTGGGAATAGTAGGCAGTCTGGGGAAATTACCCCAACAAATTAAATAAAGGGAAATACTGGGGCTTCCAAAACATGTATACACATTTTAAGAGATGTTATCTATGTATTACTTTTCAAAGTTAAATTAATTATGGTGGCAATGAATTATGAAGATCACTGCCTCAGCTTGCCTTTTGTTTCATTGTGTTTTGGGTAGTAGTTTATATAAAATTAAACAAGAAGCAGCACAAAGATAAATTCATCTACATTTTCAAGATTTCATCGTATTTTAAATGTTGAACGATTTTATTGCCTTCATTGTTTTATAACACATCAAATTCTTCAAAGAATACTAATAATCCTCTTTCATTATGATTTCTGTGGTATTGTTTTATTGTTTACGGAGAATTAATTTATATTTACATACTAAAATATAACATTCTTGACATCTTTTTATAAATACTGAGAAATATACTTGTCATATGCTTGTGGGTTTCTCTTCTACGTATATGACAGCACAGCTACATCAGTTTAATTGACCTTGGCAATCTGCATCTGCTAGTGATGTGTCCCTGAGGGACGGTTTCTGCAATTTTAAGCTGTGGCTTATGAAGAATGTGTGTGTCACAATACAATTAAGTCTATATAAAAAAATCATTCCATGCATAACATTAAATTGACTAAAAGTTCCTATTTCAAAACCATTTCTTGTTATAAAGCTACCTCAAAGTGTCTTTGTTTTTTAAATAAGCTCATTTGAACACAGTAGTAATTAAAGCAGAAAATTAACATAAATCTTGAATGTTTGGTATGAATTAAGGATGTTTTCATTCTTTTTAAAGACTGCATAAAATTCCAGGCACCATATCATTTAACATACTTCTTTTCCATTTGCAAAATAATATGGCCTGTGAATCAAGTATGTTTTGGGACTCTTTGTCATGTTTTTTTTCTGTTCAACTATGGAGCTGCTGGGACATGTGCTGTGTAGTCTCCATAAAGATACAATCCCATGAAAATATGTGAGAAAATTTCACATTGTAACAGAAAATTCCTAACCCCCTATTTCATGAACAAGAAGAATAAAAATACAGTCCTTCTATTAATATTCATTTAACACTTCATAGGAAATGGCAAGCGGTTATTTGGTTTGCAAATGTAAATATACATTTTTCATCTACTTATGCTTTCATTTCTTCCAAGCTGGATAAAGAACAAAAGAAATGCTTCTGAGGTTTATTTTTATTGCATTAAAAGTTAAACGGATCAGCAAAGATGTAAGAAAGCTGTGAGGAAACCATAGAAGAATGATTATAGTGATGAGAAGGATAAAGGCCTTCTTTATTAGAAACAGCTAATTAAGTGAATTCTTTGCTGACAAATTTTGAGTAAGATGCACATGGATTTTCTTTAGTGAAACCTTGATTTGAGTTCTAAGTTAGATACTGTGGAGTTTAAAAAATATAGTTAAATAGTAAAAAGGATGACTATATTTCAAGAATCACTGAAACTAAGAAAGATATTATTTGATCCATGAGCACATTCAACAAAATTTCAATAATTTTATAATACTATATAAATATTACATATATTTACTGTATCTACAAGGAAGTGATTCTAAGTAATTGATGCTCTAATTGTGATGAACAGTTGTTTTTATACAAGCCATTATAGCACTTATATGTGTTGTCCACATTCTACTTTTCCAGTGATTGTTTTGTAGATATTGACATGTCCCACATTAAATATTGAAATTGATATAAATTATCTCTGTTGTAATTGATAATAGTAATATCATAGCCAGCTGTGTGACCTCTCATTTTTATTTATTTTTTTTTACTTCTGGAATGAAATTAGTAATGCATTAAACTTGAAGGCCTCCCAAAAGGACAAGGGGAAATTCAGTAAATAGTTTTTGAAAGGAAGCTGAAATTACTTTTAACATGATATAAGATCTTTTCTAATTTGGATAATAGTATCAAAGAAGTGTTTGGTTTTTAATGAGGTTCTCTGGATATTACAAATGACAAAATAATTAAAACAGTTGATATTCAGGTCCAGGCTTTCAAAGGACAAGTGAATCATATATTAAGGAAAGAGCTTATTTTTATAAGTATTCATGAGTATGTATGAATGTTTAGGGACATATATTCACAAATGTCTATATAATGGAAACATCCATGAATTGAAGAGTGGTTTGAATTTAAAAATAAATGCTCCTAAGATACCTTATACTATTGGTGCTATATATTTTAAAATATACTAAGTTACTGAGTATACTTCTAGTAATATCTCCTGACTACTTACTGACTTGAATTTTAAGTAAATCAAACTATGTGCATTTTTGGATCATAGGAAATTATAAAAGAACATTCTTCAAGAACTGCAATATAATTCATTAAACACTTATTTACCTCCTGTGTATAATGCACTGGTTCAAGCAAAGATTCATATTTTGTGGGGCCTGAATCTTAAATAATGTAAAGATTCTTCTTTAATAAAACAAAAATTTAAAAATTTTAAAATTCAGCTTAGGGCCTTGAAAAGGCCCATGCAAGTGAGGGAACCTCATTTAAACCTCATTTAAACTTCAATAATGTCACAGTATGTAGTTAGGTGCCGTCCAGTCAGTATCCGACTCATAGTGACCCTCATACGGTTTTCAGTGGCTGACCATTTTGGGATTGCCTTGGGAGTGGGGTGCCAGGTCCTTCTCCCATTTTTCTGGTGCTGGAAATTGAACTCGGGACCTCAGAGACTGCAGTGCAGCGCTCTACCAACTGAGCTAAATCCCAGCCCAATGTCACAGTATATATGTCTTTAAAACTAATAAACTTTGAAAGAAATAAAACATAACTAAAGCCTAATATCTACCTTGCTCAAGCTTAAAGTCTATACTTCATTTCTAAGGATATTTCTGTATAAAAAATAAGATGAACATATAAAGGGACTTGAGTTCCTAGTGAAGTAATTTTGAATTCTTTTCCTTTTTAAAAAGCCATCTTTATTTCAGATCTTTATCTGGGTCAAATTTATATCAAAGTTTTACAACAAATATGGTAATTTTTTACAGAAGATATTTATTTTTCATACCTCACCCGTATTTATAAAATTTATATATGCCATTCAGTGATGATGTGTTATAGTTGTCATTATTAATACAGGTTGAATTGACAAGCCATATTCACTATTACTTTCTTGCAACTCAAGTAACTGTCAACAGATGGTAGTGATGTTCTGTTATGCAATGGGGAACAATGATAAAGGTCTCTTTTCATGTGACCTTTAAAGACATTAGAAAAATCTCAAATGCCATTCTGCATTGAAAATAATTACATGAATATTTAATTTTACTCTTGATAAAAGGTGAAATAGCATAAGAAATACAAATAGCAGAAGATTTTTAAATAAAAACCTGAGTATGATAGTATTGGCTCACCTACTCATTCATCCATGCATCCATCAATCTAGTCCAGTGTCTTCTAAGGTCCAAGCACTATAGAAGGCTCTGTCATACAATAGCAAGCCACATAGACACATTTCTGTTCTCATGGACCCTACAGTTCTGTAGGAAAAACACAATTAACAGTAATTTTATAATAGTTTTCTATTTCTATTTCTTTAAGTTGTTGTTGTTGTTAGGTGCCATTCAGTCGGGCCGGACTCATAAAGACCAGCATAGGATTTTCAATGGCTGATTGTTTCAGGATTGTTTGGAGAGTGGAGTGCCATAGCCTTCTCCCATTTCTTCAGGGCTGAGGATCACACCCAGGTCCTCAGAAAGTTCGGAGTAGGGCTTTCCCAACTGAGATAAATCCAAACCCATATTTCTTTACATAGAAAGCTACAAATACATAACAAGTTCATTTTTATTGTGTCTCTTTTTCTCTTTTCCTCAGAAAAAAAATTGGTCTTAGGTGTCAGAATAATATTTTTCACATTTGGTTATGTTAATATATATTTGATACATTAATGCATTCATCAACTAAAATTTCTGTTCCAGGACCTCGTGACTACTTGTCCTTTTGTTCAGTTGTAATTTTCTCTTTTGACTTGGAGTAAAGAATAGCTTTCTTAGTCTGTCTTCATATGCTGTACTGAAAATGATAGCTAGTGAGAAGATTCAATCCTAAACCCTAGCTCTATTATATAGTGTAGTATGCCTTTCTTCATTTCTCCTCTTGTATATCCCTTTCTCCAAAGCTGCATTTTTTTGTCTCCTCCAAACCTCAGGATTATGATTCCAGTTAAAATTTCCTTTAGGTATTTTTCTTAAAGAAATTCAATCTCTTCCCTCTTCTATGACACTTTTTGATTAATTGAAACACAGAATATTTAGCAAATGTAAACTATTTTATAAAGCAATTTCCACAAAGAACTAGTGATAATATTTGTATTTGCTGGTTTTTATAAAACAAACAAAGAAAAACTTGCTGACTGAATGTGATTGTATTACTGGGTCCATTAAATTACTTAAGAGTTAGGGCAAATGATTTGGTAAAAATGTGAAAACTGTCTCATTTTGCTTTATGAAATATGTCTTGTTGTGAAAGGAAGACATCGGCCATTGACCCCAATTCATAATATGACTTATACTTGTGATACACAGGAACAAGACAGGGATAGTACAGATAGGAACAAATTTCTGGAAAAGAAATGATTGTGGATAAAGACATTTTAGAAAATGCATTTTGTACGTATTTAAAATGCTATACTTTCCTTCTTTGTGGATCCAATACTTTTTATATAATAAGTACCAGATCTGAAACATTGCTCAAATCTTTTTAATTTCTACATGTTTCTTTTTAATTTCTACATGTTTCTTTTTAATTTCTACATGTTTCTTTTTAATTTCTACATATTTCAGGTAGGTTACATGAGTGTGCTTTGACTATGTTAATTCCAATATTACATAAACTTTCCATTTTTATGGTTCATTAAAAACAGTTGCTTAAATCCCTAGAACAATAATTAAACCATAATTTTTCTTAATTTTCAAATTTTTGTTATATGATACACAAATTAATCATTGCCTGTTGTCTTTCACTTTTTTTCCAGTAAAAGAAGCCTTGAGTCCCATAAAATTTAACAGATGGAATCTCCCAGAAGTAGATCCAGAAACTATGCAAACCAGTGAACCATGGGTGTTTGCAGGTGGTGATATTGCTGGTATGGCTAATACCACAGTGGAATCTGTGAATGATGGAAAGCAAGCTTCTTGGCATATTCACAAATATATACAGGTAGGCAAGTGCTATTAATTCCAGTTAATTTTTCTCAATAGATAAGTACTTTTCACTTTCTTTTGATGCTCATCTATACGAACATTTTATAAGATGTATTATAAGTATATTTGAAATATTGCCATACATATATACTAGGATACAATTTTTAAAATGCAGACTGGGTAGTAAAATTGTGTACTTAATTGAAAATTCATTATGCATCTCTACTAGTGTTGTGCCATGAAATTGTTAGTCTTGCTGTGTTCAAAGTGTTTGTATTTTTCAATGCCTTAAATACATAGATACTACATTTATCAAATTTGATGTTATACAACATGACAGGAGATACAATCTGTATTCATAATGATCTAATACAATCCTAAAAACTATTTGTTCTGTCTATTTGGACCAGATGAGATCCTATCCATTTCCAGATTTTGTGCACCAAAATGAAAAGAAAAGTTTATGGGTTTTTTTTTTTTTTTTGTTGTTGTTGTTGTTGTTGTTGTTTTACTGAGGGTCTGAAGCCAGTGCTTTACACATACTTTGCAAGCACTCTACCACTGAGCTACACCCCTATTCCCTTTTTAATTTCTTATCTTGAGAAAGGGTTTTACTAAATTACTCAAACTGCCTCTGGGCTTAAAATTGTGATCCTCCTGCCTCCATGCCCAAAATTGCTGGGATTATAGGCCTGTGCCACTGTGCTGGTTTATGGTTTTCAATAGTAATTTTTTAGCTATTTAATTTTATGACAAACACAAAATATAAAAATGATGAAATGTACAATTGAGCATACTCTATTATATTGATTGTGTGGTTTTGGGGAAATAAACTAAAACTATTAGATATAATTTCCTCATTTACATGGAATGTGTCTGGAAAAGTTTGGTATTCTTAATAAAAGTTCTTATTCTTTCTTTACTATTCAGGAAGCCTCTACTCACAATATGCCTTCCTGCCTCCCTTCTTTAGTTTTCTCTTAATTTGTTTCCCACATTATAATAAAATAGTTTGTCTTTAATGTTTCTTTGAATTGCTTCCTCTTTTTCATGACCACTTACCTTTATTCTTGTTTTCTTTTTACTGTTTGTATAAATCATGCCCTTCAGTAGGGCATGGACTTGGTATTGTTTGCATTGTCTTTTTCATGTTTGATTCACCTTCCTTCTCCTACCTCATCCTGGGCATCTGTGAGTATTAGGGTTTCAGATGCTAAGTCTGGGCTCTAGTGTGATGTCCCAGAATGTGGGGCTCCAAGAATGAGTGCAATGAGCCTGTGGGTTTTACATAGAGACAAAGTTATGATTTAGGAAGCCATTAAGGACATACCAAATCTAAACTTTAAAATTGCTTTAAATATTAGTTATAAGTCAAAAGGGACTAGACTAGGCAAAGGGAAAAAGTAATATAATTTTAATAGACAGAAACCTGGGTTCCCAGGTAAACAATAAGTTGGTGAGTGTTTCAGGCTTCAGTGTCTGCAGTGATAGAAGGGTATTGGCATGGTGCTTTTACAAGTCCTATAGCTTTCAACACACACAGAGGGCATGGACCCACAGCTATGGGACATGGGCAATCTTCTATTTGGATATGCTGTGCCCTTTCTCTCCCCAAATCTATCACACTGTGAATTCAGTTTTCTCATTCTCCTGTGGTTTTCAGGGCATTGTCAAGCTCCCCAATCTCACCTTTTCCCTTACAACTCCTTAATCTATATCCCCACCAAGATGCTCTCCTGTATGATCCAGGTGTCTGCTGGACATCTATATTTTGTATATCACTGGCTTTTCAAATTCATTGTAAGTGTTCATATGATTGTCTTACCTACATCACAAATTCACTGCTTTTAAACCAAATATGCCTTCCCAGATCTGTTCCACCTCCAGTACTTAATATTTCTGATTTCTAGTTTCAAACTCACTAAGTCAGTTGTCCTTAGACTTTAAGTTTCTCAGACTAACAAAATTTTCAAAATCAATTTGAGAATCAACATAAGGCTGGTGGATTCTTACTGAGTATTGGTGTTAAAACAAATACTCAAATAGATGGAACTGAGACACTTACTAATATATATTAATATGACATTTTATTAAAAAGCTAAGAAAGGATATAGTATCAAAATAAGACTTACTTTTCAGGAAAGTATAATTAAAATATGTATATTAGTGTGTGTGCACACAAATTTTTCTTGTTACAAAACAGCACTGGTCTGTACAGCTGTATTTACAAGACACTTATGTTCTCCTTTACTTTCCCTTCTTGTATATATCTGGTCAATTCTATCTCTATAAAACTCTTTGTATACTTATTTTAGTTTGCTTATCTTTTGTGTGGAGTTATAATTTTTAGTTGACTATACATCTCACTGAGCTGCCTGAAAGTGGAGTCTAGGGATAAGAGAAGAAAATCTTGTGTTGGGCCAGACAAAAGCCCAGAAAATGTGTGAATTCAGTGCACTGGAGTGACAAGAGTGGGAGAGAAGAGATGCTAAGGAGATTGGAAAAGATAAAATTGAAAAGGGCTCAGTAGAAGGTAGCTTGTTTTTGTCCTAAATACAATATTTCAAGCCATTTATATATTTCAAATTAAAATACATAGAAAATAGTAATATACTTTATGATTATAGTTTTATAGTGTTTCATGATTATCATTCTGAAGGATTTTTTTCCCCATACTGTTTTTTAAAGATTATTTAAAACCATTATTATACTTATACAACTCTGTGGGTACAGTATAATGATTCAACCCAGTGTGTAGCAATCAAATCAGAGTACTGTACATGTACTGTACATGTCCATCTCCTTAAACATGTTTTTGATTAACATGTAATAATTATACCTATTTGTATAGTTCAGTATGGTGTGATATTTCAACACACGTGTATAATATGTATTGTTCAAATCAGGGTAATTAATGTGTTTCTGTCATGATATTGTTCTGGTTGTTGTTAGGTGCTGTAGAGTCAGGTCTGACTCATAGTGACCCTATGTGCAACAGATGAAACACTTCCTGACACTGTGCCATGCCCAACACTGTTCATTGGGTTTTCAATGGCCGATTGTTTTAGGAGTGTGTTGTCAGGTCCTTCTCCCTAGCCTGCACTGCCTAGTATTCCCAGGTGGTCTCCCATGCAAGGACTAACCAGGCCAACCCTGCTCAGCTTCCAAGATCAGGTGGGAATGGGTGCTATGGCTGCAGATCTCTGGCACCTTGTCATTACTTAAGTGTTTGGAACATTCAAGCTCTTCTATTTTAGTTTTTCATAAAATATATAGTAAGTTATTATGAACTATTATCCTCTCACTGTGCTATAAAGATAGAATATATTACTTCTAAATTGTATTTGGGTACCTATTATCTTAGCTTTCACCATCTCCTCTCCTCCCTCCTTTTCCAAGTTTCTAGTAATTTCTATTCCACATTCCAGTCAACTCGGTTTTAAACATTAAATGATTCTTAATAAGACTTTTTCTTTCATTGTTATCTTCTAATTTCTCTGAAAGTTTTACTTAAAAAAATGAACAATCATTTTATTTAGCTTTCATTTATTCATAAAAGAAACAGACTTTTAATGTGATGAAGAAAAACATGTACATGCTTTAAGAATACATGTTTCTAGAGATAATAATGTTTGAAACATAAAGGGAAAAATTTCATGCCAAAAGAGTTTTGCATTTGGCTGAAGGATTCAAACTTGTCAAACTAAGTTTTGAATTATATTTTAAAATGAGATGGAAGGGAGGTAAAAATCTCTGTCAAACAGAATCAACACTTCTCCTTTCCTGCCAGGGGGTTGGGTGCAAAGTACTAAGCAGTAATAAGGCTAAAAAGAAACACAAAGACAAAAAGTAACTTTTCTATTTACATACTGGCATGCAGTTCTGGCTCTGGTGACCTTTCTTGAAAGTGTCTCCACCTTCTCCCCTGTCTAATCCAATACCGCCACCCTGTAGCCAGAGTAGACTTTCTAGAATACCACATTGATCACCATTTCCTCATTGGCTCTTCCTTGTACTCAGGATAAAGCCCAAGCTCCTTAGCTTGTGATGCCAATTTGAATTTTCCCCAACATAGCAAGATTTCTCCTGAGGAGACAACATGGCCTTTTTGCCTGCTCCACCCATTTCATTTGCCTGGATCCCTCTTGTCCTTTCAGTTCTGCTCTTTCTCCTCTTCCAAGAGGTCTGTGACATCACCTTCCTTTTGTGTTCCTTGACTGATGCCTACAAACTAGTTTATGTCTACACAAGCTAGTGACCCAGGCTGTTTATTGTTATACCCTCCAAAGAAGAACAGAGTCATATTTTAAATAGGAAAAATATGCAGAATGAGATAATTCATTTTAAATAAAGTTAAAGAAGAGTCAAAACTAATGGGCTTGCTATGTGATAAGCTCATTAGCATTACAAATAAATAGTGTTTTTTTTACAAATGTATTCATTAAGAAAACTTTCTGTAGTTTATAAAGTGTATCTGTGAAGGAAGGTTTATAGCACTTTGTCTTATATGTCAGTTAAGTTTGGGGGAAAATGTAACACTAGGGTGTATTTTAAAAATGATTTAACACATACAGCATGAATTAACACATGCAATCATTGCAATACAGTATTTAGAATTTCTCTGTAATGCACTTTTTCAGATAAATGTTATTATTTAAAGACATCCTTCATGGGATTTCAATAATTCCCACAGTTGTGTGAAGAGAGCTTCACTTAAATTTCATTAGTTAATATGCTCAATTACCACTTATTGAGTCCCAGCTGTTGGGCTCAACACTTGGCATGAGTAGGGTGCCAAAATTAATAAATGTGGAGAGGTATAGGATAGTGGCTATAAATATGTTCTCCAAATTAAAGATCGATTTCAGACACAGTTCTAACACTTTTAAACTGAACTTCAGCAAGTAATTTCATCCCTCCAGGGCATGGTCTTCTCAGTGGTAAATACATGATTTACTAATAAATAAACAATGATAATTAGAGTTGCTATTCTATTGGTTTATGGAGATGATTATGTAAGAGAATTTATGGAAAGCTCTTTGTATAGACCCTACTTTATAAATATTTGCTGTTGTATTGTTGTGGGTTATTAGAGATCATTACATTTGTATTATTAAAATAACTTCAAAAATACAATAGATTTTTTAAAATCATAAAATTGAAACTTTCAGATGAGTATTTTAACATATTAGGATTGAAATAGGCTAATTCAGGAAATTACAAAATCACTTTATCTAAACATTTGTTTATTCATTCATTTGCATCCAGTCTATGAAGTCATTCATGCATGGATTCATTCATTCAGTAAAAATTTATACATTTTAAACTGATATCTTTTATAGATAGCACAGTCACTAGATTTATACAGGTGAGTTAAAGCATGAAAGATGCCACGAAGATGTTAAAGTTTTGCTAGGCATGGTGATGCACACCTGGAATCCCAGCACTGGGGAGCAGACTCAGGAAGAGTATGAGTTTGAGGCCAGACTCTGGTACGTAGTGAGACACTGTCTCAGAAAAACAACAACAAAAAGATGTCACAGTCTAAAAAGGAAAACAGTAGTGTAAATATGAGTTTAATACAATGATAGTAATTACAAATGTAGAGATACATAGAAGAGACAATAATTGATTCTGTCTGGATGTGCATTTCAAGATGTTGAATCGGCACAGACTTCACAAAAAGCAAGGTACAAATAAAGAAGGAGAAAAATTAGAGGAATACTGAGAAGTTAAAATTGCTGGAACTTAAAAGAATTCTTCTAGATAAAATTTCATAGGCTGTTTACTGCCCAAGAAGTACTCAGACAAAGGTACCACTGGCTGAAATCCAGACCAAGCTTCACTCACCAGACAAGGGAATCTTTTTGTTGTGATGCTGCTTTCTGTCAGAGGAAGGAGTGCCTTCCTGGGACTGTCAAAGAGGTGGCTCTGCCTGGTCTACGAACAATGCACCTATGCAGCATCTTCTTTTGGTTTCACCTAAAGGCGCAGTGTATACCAGTGGAGGCTCTGAATATAGAGAATATGTAGGGAAGATGTGAGGAAAGATATGTAATTATACAGCTACAACACGATGAAAATATCTACCATACAATTATAACTTGAAGTATGTAATGTGGTAAAAATTATTTGCATATAGAAGTGATAGTGACAGATCTGTCATAAATGTGGGGAAAAAACATTTTCCAGTTTGTCAATATTTAGTTCTCTATGAGTCATTATTTTATAATATTAAACTAACTTTTCTTTTCTTTAAAAATATACTGAAGCAAATATATGCTAAAATTGGTTAAATTTCATAATGGAAGGATTCTTTCTCCTTTTTCATTGTGTGAGACATTTCAAGATCATAAAATATATTAAAAATAAATACATTCATTCTTCTTTAATTACTTGCACTGACAACTTAATGTAACTTCATCTTCATTGTTTCTAATAGTATAATGTTTGTGGAGTCTGGGCATATTTGAGTTTTTTCCCACCACTTGGATAAAAATTTCTGAATGTTAAGGATAATTTTGATAGTACCCACAGAAAATGTACATAAGTGAAAAAGTGACTATAGCTAAATATAAAATTCCTTAAATTTTCAAATATATATGTACTTTTACTTGCATATTTCTAATAGATTTTCTCACAGTTATGTGCATGCATGTGTATGTTTGCAGATGCTTGTATGTGCATTGATGATAGATAAAAATTTTGTACAAAAAAAAAATCATACCAATCCATCACTTATTCTCTCTTAAGGAACTTATAATGATGTTTGAATTCAAAGATTTCCCTTTTGAAAATTTAGAGAGAAATAAATATATAATATGAAATAATGAAAAATTAAATTTATCATGATCAGTAAACATTAACAAGTAGACAAAGCATAGATCAATTTTGACCAGAATTATTGGCAAAGACCCATGAATATTCACCTGTCAATCACTATAATGATAGCTATAATTCATTAAGTATCTATTTTACATTGCCCTCTATTTCTGTTGCAATGACCCTGAACAATATTTTACTGTTTATTTCACAACTTTTAAAAATAAAGGCTAAAATGATTACATTTGTTCAAGGTTAATATCTTGTCAGTAAAAAAGCCAGAATTTGAACCCATGCATGTCTATTATTATCCTGGTTACTGAACTGTTTCCTTAATACTTTACAACTGTCAATTCTTATTCTTTCCAATTACCAGCAGTCCTTGACACTTTCCACTACTGTGTGTGTAGTAAACATTAAAAATGTAATAATGCACTAGAACTTTGCCTGAGAGTTCCTCTGGAGAAATTAGAAGATTGTGATTAGAGACTGTGTTTTGAGTATAACTTAGTTCTAGTTAAAAATATACCTTAACTTCACTGGGGTTTAGCTCAGCAGTAGAGCATCTGTCTAGCATGCAGAAGATCCTTGTTTCATACCCCAGAACTCCACCTACACACACAGAGAAGTTATATAATTTTGCTGGGAACCATGGTACATGCCTTCAATCCCAGCCAATCTGGAGGCTGAGTCAGGAGGATCATGAGTTCAATGCCAGAAACAGCCTGCACAATTTAGCAAGACTGTGACTCCAAAAATAAATAAAAACAAACAAAGTGTCCCTCTCCCCATAAAGAAAAGGGGTGGGGTGCAGCTCAGAGGTAGAGCACTTATCTGGCATGTGGGAGGCCTGGGTTCAACCCCATAGCACTGCAAAAATATACCTTAACCAAAATGTTTAAATGTACAAAGATATTCTAAAATTATGAACATGCCACATCTCCAAACTTCCAGAAAAAGCAAAGAGAGGGAAAATTAGCTCTATGATAAAGACCTAAAATCTAAATGTTAACTGAGTGAAAAATAAGGCAATTTAATTACATAAGTAAATCTAGAACATTCATTAATAATATAAATTGGATAAATCCCGAACATTCATTTAAAAACCCCAAAGTATAAAAAAATCCTCATCCTATGAAACCAAAAATAAGTAATTAGTTAATCAGGAAAAAATAAGATGGGAATTGTAAAAATGATGTGTATCTTGGTTAAGCTTACCATGTTTTAATTTAAAATGCATAGCTATTTTCTCAGTTTCCTCTTTATAAATGTAGGGCCACCGCCTTTTGAATAAAATAGTGTCTGTTATGTATGTTGTCTAAACCTATACATAGAGTATTTTCTACAGTTTTTTTTTTGTTGTTGTTGTTATTTGTTTTGTTTTGTTTTTTCCTGCTACTTGGGGATTGAACCCAGGGATTTATACGTACTTTGCAAGTGCTCTGCCACAGAGCTGCACCCCCAACCCATTTCTTTTCTTTTCTTTTTTTTTTTTTTTTTTGAGTAAGGGTCTTGTTAGGTTAGGCAGGCTTCCTCTGTCCTAGAACTCAGGATCCTCCTGCCTCCACCTCCAAGTCACTGGGATTATAGGTATGCACCAAACTGCCCAGCTCTATTGTCTACAGTTTCTATTTTTGTTTTAAAAAGTGGAGCAAGACTTTCAAAAAAAACCATACAAAATGATTTTCTTGATTTCTACATGGTTGCCTTGTAGTCATTTTAGATGTTTAACTTACCCCTAATTTGAAAGCATTTTTTCCTGTGCTTCACCTTTATCTCTTTCAAAAACATTCAATTTAGCTTTCATAGAACAAAACTTCTCTTTAAAAATTCGCATAACTCAAAATATTTATTTAAATTTACAAACACCACAGGGTAATGAACATACACCTGAGGCTTAATAAGTACTCAGTTCACTGGTGGAAGGAGAAAATTCGTAGACACACAAGGGCACTATCCTGTTTAGAAAGATTCAGCACTCCTTAGCAGCCTATGTATGTCTCAGGGAATCAAAGGAGGGAAAAGACTTGTCTGGTTAGTCTGTTAGTTGCAACCAACTTCATTAAGAACCTTTAAGGGACCTCGGGTCCTTCTTGACGAATGCCAAAGGGACGACTTAATGTTAAATGTTATCAATGCACAAGAACATATCATTCCGCAGAGTGAGCTCTTACTTTATTCTAGTTTTAACATATAAAAAGATTAGTTTACAAATTTTTTTTAAAGGAGGGGAAAGCTCTGTAATCTGTCAATCATGTTTTGTCCTCCCAAGAGAGAAATAAACTTGGAGAAAGAACGTAAGGTAAATTTTTCTGAATTCTAGTCTCATATCACAAGCTTCTGGGAGTAGTCATGGTGGTTCTTAGAAAGTTCCTATAATAAACACAGAACGTTTGTGTCAATGAAATTTTATCTACATGGTAATTTAATCTCAAAACCCACTGGTTTGGTTATATCAGTAGAGTTATCCTTTGGACATACCAGTTTCCTTTTATTAAGAATTCTGTTTCGAGCCTGGCGTCGTGGCGCACGAGACCAGAGGAAGTCTGCGTAATTTAGCGAGCCCCTGTCTCAAAAAAAAAAAAAAAAA
>VMDO01027432.1:0-25170 GCA_007922755.1 Pedetes capensis
ACACACACACACACACACACACACACACACACACACACACACACACACATCACCCAAGCTCTTCCTGGGCTCTGTCAGCCACAGCTAACCCTCCTTTCAAAATCCCTCTTAAATCCATAGCTCAGCTTCAATAGAAATCTAGATTCTTCCCAGGCTGTGCAACTTTTCTCTAAATGTCTGGTCTTCTGCCCACCCTATGTTCCCATAGTTTCTCCAGTCATTCCAAGGGTTTGGCTCCCAATGGTCCACCACTTGTCATTGGCCAGGCCTTTAGTTTGGAGGAGATAGCTTCCAACATCCTGCTTTGCATCTGGGGGCTGTGTCCTATATTAGCACTCCCTGGATAGCCAGGGAAGAGGGCAAATGTTCTGAGGGAAGTATGTCTTTGCCAGAGTGACTGCATTTACAGAGCATCTTTATAGATGGAACATTTCTATAACATGCTGTAGCACATCACAAATGGCCTAGAAGGCACCATGAAGGCTATAAGAGAGACAGCTCATAGCATTGATGTATGCTACATTAAAGCCTTGAACATAGCCTAGAATTCAATTTCACTTATTTGTTCTATTCATTTCTTTGGGGGAGAAGAGCTGGGGTTTGAACCCAGGGCCATCTAAGTTCAGAGGCCCCCTGAGCTCTTCTCATGGGTCCCTTGGGGTCTGTGGCCCCCAGGTTAAGTACCCTTGCATTAGAGATACCAATGTTTCCCATGCACCCAGGCTGGCAACTCCAGAATCATCTTTAACACCCTCCTCCCCTCAACACTCCACATCCAAGTGACTGGCTGATCCTCCTGTTCTACCTCTAGCCTCCCTAGTCTTTCCAGAATTGCTACCACTGTCTGATGGCAGACCCTGTGGCTGCCACTGACTGTGACATTTGCTTCATAGCTGATCCTTGCTTCCCTCCCATCTATTATACTAACCCTGAGCTGAGAGAGCTGAGCCTCTCTCTTCCCTCCCATCTATTATATTAACCCTATTCAGTGGTATTTACTCCCCTTTCATCCCCAGTTTAGAAACCAAGGCTACAATATCAAGTTCAGATCCTTACCCTTGCAGTCAAAGCCTTCCTGTGATAAACCCACCTTTCCAGCTTTCTCCCATCACTCCCTTATTTGCTCTTGAACTCCTAGAGTCCCCTCTTGTCTCCTGAAGCTCTTTCCAACCTATGGCGTCTTGCTACCTGTCTACCATGACGTCAAGTCTATCTCAAGTGGCATCTTTTCAAGCATCCTATCCTGTGAATTCACATGGCTTTTTATGGGTTTCTTAGACATTTTTTCTTGTTGGCTCTTCTTTATTATGGCATTCTAGCGCCCCTTTTTGTTCATGTCATGTGTGAGCACTGCATTTTTAAAAATAAAAATTTTTTCTAAGCCTCCAAGTCCTTGTATGAAATTTGGAAATTTTAAAGGGAGAGAGAATACCAGGTGTGGTGGTGCCTGCCTATAATCCTAGCATTCAGGAGGCCAAGGCAGGAGGATATAAGTTTGAGGCCAGCCTAGGCTGCACAGTGAGACTCTGTCTTAGGAAAAACAACAAAAAAGTAAAAAATAATAAATAATAAATAAAAGGCTGAAGAGAGAGGATGAGATGACCCACAACTCTATCACTCAATAACAATTATTACAAAGCTATTTAATTATTTTTTCTTCAGTACTTCGGGGTTGAACCCAGGGCCTTGCACGTACTTTACAAGTGCCTTACCACTGGGCTGAACCCCAGCCCATTTTTAATTTTTTATCTTGAGACAGGGTATCACTAAATTATGCAGGCTGCCTCTGACCTCAAACCTGTGATCTTCCTGCCTCTCCCTCTGGAGTCGCTGGGATTACAGGCATGAGCCCCTATGCCTAGTGAAGCTATTTAATTCTTATTTTTTGAGCATTTTGTAATGTAATTTGTGGTCTATACAGAGAAGTTTAGGAAATGTGATGATGTAGATGATTACCAGGATGAAAAATTTAAATAACCTATAAATACACCACTCATTTCAAAATTGGGATCCTACTGTCTCTATAAATATATATCCTGAATTCTTCATGGTCTAAAATCATAACATGATTATACATAACAAGTTATTGCGAACTCTATTAAGGGTAGTTACATAATAATGCATTATTACACATTTAAGTTCTCCTCTATTATTAAACAACTGGGTGGCCTGGTGTGGTGGCACAGGCCTGTAATCCTAATGACTGGGGAGGCAGAGGCAGGAGGATCACAGGCTTGAGGCCTTGGGTAACTTTTGTTACTTGGCAAGACCCTGTCTGAAAATAAAAAGTAAAAAGAAGGAGGCTGGTACAGCTCAGTGGTAGAGCGCTTCCAAAGTGAGTGTGAGGCCCTGGGTTCAATCCCCCAGTACTGCAATAAATAAATAGGTGGCTTCCAACATGAAAGAGCAATTTTGTTTATTCTGATTACAAAAATAATATGGATATATTATACAAAATTCAAGCCTCATAGATAATACAAAGTGTTGTTGTTGTTGGTAGGTGCTGTCGAGTCGAGTCCGACTCATAGCGACCCTCATAGGGTTTTCAATGGTTGACTGTTTCGGGATTGCCTTGGGAGTGGGTTGCCACGTCCTTCTCGCATTTTGGGGTGCCGGGAATCAAACTCGGGACCTCAGAGACCACAGAGCAGCGACCAACTGAGCTAAATCCCAGCCCAATACAAAGTGAGGAATGTATAAATTCCCCATAGTCCTTCTCCCTGAGAGACAAATATTATCAACAGATTGGTGTCCATTCTGCAACTTTTTTCTTTATAGCACATGTATTATAAAAAAATTATATCAAGTATAATGTTTTCAAATTTGTTTTTCTACTTAACATCTTACTATTATTTCCCTGTGACAGTGTATGCATCTCTACCTCATTCTTTTTAACAGATGAAGAGAATTCTATTGAACAGTTGTTAGGTGTCATTGAGTCGGTGTCCGACTCATAGTGACCCCTACATACAAGTCAAACACTATTGCCAGTGCTTCTCTGCTATTCATAGGGTTTTCAATGGCTGATTGTTTTTTGGGGGGAGTGGGTTGCTGGGTCCTTCTCCCAAGCCTACAGCACCTGGTGTTCCCAGGTGGTCTTCCATCCAAGTACTAACCAGGTCCGACCCTGCTTAGCTTCCAAGATCTGACAGGATCGGATGCCACAGGGCTACAGCTGCAGGCTTGTTCTGAGTAAGCTCTTTAAGAAATACTTCTTGAGCTGGGCGTGGTGGCGCACATCTGTAATCCCAGCGGCTTGGGAGGTGGAGCCAGGAGGATTGGAAGTTCGAGACTAGAGGAAGTCTATGTAATTTAGTGAGACCCTGTCTCAGGAAGTAAGGAAAAAAAATAAAAGGGCTGGGGGTGCAGCTCAGTGGTCCAGCACTTGCAAAGCATGCAGGCGTGAGGCCCCGGGATCAACCCCCAGTACCACACACACACAAAAAAAGGAATACTTCTTGGGCTAGGGGCATAACTCAGTGGTAGAGTATGTGCTTAGCATGCACAAAGCCCTGGTTCAATCTGCAGAATCAAAAGAGCAATTCTTGAATAGTTAAATTTAATAAATATTCTATGTGAACACAAAGGGTAAATGTAAGTGAGGATGAATAGCAAAGCTACACAGATAATCAGAGTATAGTGAGAGGAATTTTGGAGATGGGAATTTAAGAACTGCTATTCTGGCAGGAAGTGGATGCTCCTGGGTCTCTGGGGGTGGGGCACAGGCAGGAGAGGTGAGATATAGGATCACAGGAGTCACAGCTAAATGGAGAGGGAGGTGATGGCCTCAGTGGTATGAGATGAGAAGTTTCTTAAAGGAACCACCATGCATCTTACGTGTGGTTGCGCACTTCAGCTGCTCAGAGTATCTGCAATTCTTACCATGATTCTTTCATTTAAGGCTTCATGGCTCAGAGAACATCAGCTCTTGAAAGGACCTAGTGCTAAATATACTTTCTTTTTCTTTTTCCTCTTCTTTTCTTTTTTCTCCTCTTCCTCCTCCTCTTTTTCTTCTTCCTCCTCCTCCCCCTCCTCTTCTTCTTCTTCTTCTTTTTCTTCCTTCTTTCTTCTTCTTTCTTCTTCCTCTGTTTTTGATGGGCAGAGTCTCACTATATAGCCCAGGCTGGGTTTGAAATCTTTATCCTTCCATCTCAGCCTCCAGAACATTGGCATTACAGGTGTGCCCCACCATACCTGGCCTAAGCTTTGTTCCTCCTTCTCAGGGTCTTACTATGTTCCTCAAGCTGGCCTTGAATTCCTGTGCTCAAATGATCCTCCTGCCTCAGCCCTCAGTTTCCCATGTAGCTGGGACTAGAAGCTGGTGCCATTGCACCTAGCTGATCTTAACCTTTTGTTGTTGCTGTTGCTTTATGGGTTTTTTGTTTTTGTTTTTGTTTTTGTTTTGAGACAAGGTCTCTACTGTGTAGTCCAGGCTGATCTGGAAGTCACTTTGTAGAGTAAGCTGGCCTTGGACTCTTATCAGTCTTCCTGTGTCTGCCTCTCAAGTGCTACAATTTGATCTTGTTGTTGTTGTTAGGTGCCATCAAGTCAGTATCCAACTCATAGCGACCCTCATAGGGTTTTCAATGGCTGACTGTTTTGGGATTGCCTTGGGAGTGCATTGCCAGGCCCTTCTCCCATACAATTTGATTTTAGCCACTTTTAAATGTACAGTTCAACAGCATTAAGCACATTCACATTGTTGTGCAACCATTACCACCACCCATTTCCAGAACTTCTTTATCTTCTCAAACTGAAAGTCGGTATCCCTTAAAAAAAAAAAAAAAAACAACTCCTTAATCCCCTCTCTTTCCAGCTCTTGGCAAAAACCATCCTACGTTATATCTCTATGAACTTGGCTATTCTAGGTACCTTATATAAGAAAAATTACACAATATTTGTCCTTTTGTGTCTGACTTATTTTGCTTAGCTCAGTATCTTCAAGGTTGATTCATGTCATAAGCTGGAGTCCTGATTATTATTATTATTATTATCATCATTTATTTACAGTGCTAGGGATTGAACTCAAGGTCTGCATGCTAGGCAAGTGCTCTACTGCTGAGTTATACCCCTAGCCCCCTGATTACTTTTATCTCTGTTAATTCCTACCTACAATCTATGTGACTTTAACAACATCATCCATCTTACTGTGTCAGGTGTGGATTTTTTTCTCTGCTTGATATTTTCCCTTAGTTCTGTCAGCTTTTATTCTCCAGCTGTGATCACTTATATCTCTTCTTTTATCAAAGACGCTGCTTTATTTCTTTACAAACATTGACTTGAAATTGTATTGATTCATAGAGAATTTCTTCTTCCAAAGGCTATTCTTCACCTGTCCTGAGCCTCTCCTGCTTTCTCTTTCTTTTTGTGCTATCTTGGCTCACATCTACTGGATCCCTCCTGCTTATCGCTGCTCTGAATGGGGTTGTTTTATCTGGGGCTGAGCTGAATTCTTGACTCAACCTCAGTGCTATGTTTACCTTGGCTTTCTTTCACTGTTCTCTTAAATATGAGCCACTGGCTGGATGTTGTCACTGCTTTGCGGATGTCTGTTTAGTTTTTTGACTTCTTTGGCAAGTAGAAGTGTCTGACCTGAATTAGTAGGCAGTTGAGTGTCTCAGTTTGGTTGTGTTGCCTCAGAATATTTTTTGCAGAGAATTGGTGAATAATTCACTGTGGAGGCATGGGCAGACCCCTGGGAGAGGCATCTCCCTTGAGATTCCTGCTGTTTTCTCTCCTCATCCCAGATAAGCAGGCCATCCTGATTGAAATCGGACCATTTTAGTGCTTTGTGGCACACAGGGTTTTGAATTGATGGGTCATCTTTTGTTTATCTTTGCTTAAATAACTAATCCACAGCTGCATAGTTGACTGTCAGGCTCTGGTTTCTTTCCTCTGTGATGGATTGATATTTGGTTCTTCATGACTCTTTTACTTAAAAAAAAAAAAATCTGCGGGTGGTGTTGGTGCATACCTGTAATCCCAGTGGCTCAGGAGGTGGAGGCAGGAGGATCGCAGGTTGAAGACCAGAGGCAGTCTGCATAATTTAGTGAGACCCTATCTCAAAAAGTAAAAAAAAAAAAAAAAAAAAAAAAAAAAAAAAAAAAAAAAAAAAAAAAAAAAAAAAAAAAAAAAAAAAAAAAAAAAAAAAAAGGGCTGGGCATGCAGCTCAGTGGTCCAGCTCAGTGGTCCAGCATTTGCAGAGCATGCAAGTGCGAGGCCCTGGGTTCAACCCCCAGCACCACACACACACACACAAATTGTCTCTACTTGACACTCCATCCTTCAACTGGCCTAAGTTTTCTTGTATCTGACAGGGTAGGATAATGACTATTAGGACAGACTCTGGAGTCTGAGTGCCTGAGTTCAAACATCAGCTGTGCCACCTATTAGCTGATGACCATGTGTGATTTATTTGACTTCTCTGAGCTGCAATTCTCTCATATTTTAATGAGGCCAGCCGTAGTATCTACTTCAGAGGACAAGATGAAGACTAATTGATTTAATACAAATAAAAAAATTACAAAAAATCTGATATAAAGTATGTTCTCACTAGATGTTCATCATTGTTGTCATATTTCTCATATATAAATTAGGGGTCAATGTTTATTTTTTTTCCCATCTTTTTGCCTGTTTTTTTCAGACAGAATCTCACCATGTAGCCCAAGGTGACCTCCAACTCCTGTTGGTCCTCCTGCCTCAGCCTCCCAAGTGCTGGAATCACAGGCATGCACCACCATGTCGGTGTTTTCTTTTCCACTATCTTTATAAGAGGGTCTTACAATTAAATTCAGTAACATCTGGGAAGCCCATAGCACTGGTGCTTGACACAGAACAGATCCTCAAAACATTGGTAGAATGTTCATAAGGAGTCTCTCTGCATTTATGCCTCAGGGAAAAGAAGGGTACAGGAAAGGATAGAGGGCTGGGAGACAGGCTGCCCTGGAGTTTGTCTTTGCTCTGGGCCAGAGGGCCACTATTCTCCCTTTAAGCATTTACTGAGCACCTCCATATGCTCATCAGCTGCAATCAGATATGAGTAAGATCCCACCAGGAACTCTCAGTCCTCTCTCCCCACCTCCCTACTTACTTGGATTCTGCATATTGATAGTTAATTATATTAAGCAGACACCCTTTAACATATCCACCAAACCCAACAATATTCATATAATTCCAAAAGGAAATCTGAGAAAGACAGATGTACACACCCAGCCTTGGATAATCTGAAACCCATCTGTTCCAAATTTATGATGGGCTGAGGTGTTAACTTCTTATGATTCTCCAGAAATCTCAAGAAAAATGTTGTATTTATAGCACATGCCATTACCATCTCTAAGCAGAGCTGCCCACTTCACAGTGGCAGCACATCTCTTCCCTTGCCTATGAACCTTGCCCCCAAAGGGTGGAGCAAGACTCTTGACTCAGAGATGCTCTGTGTGTGATAGGTCACTGCTGTGCAAACCTAAGGGTCCTTCCAAACCCATCTTCCAATTGCTGTGTAAGGATTTCGAGAGTTTCACGGAACCCAGTTGTAGGAAATATGCCTAAATGTTGTCTCCATTATTCTCTAGGAGTGGTCTTCCAGCTGGTTAGGATTAGATTCTGCAGGAAGTGGTAGAAAACCTAAAATAATGACTTGAAGGGCTGGGGATTTAGCTTAGTGGTGGAGCATTTACCCAGCATGTGTAGGCCCTGGATTCAATCCCCAGGACAAAACAAACAAACAAATAAACAAAAACACAACTGAATTAACAGTGCCTTGAAGAAGGTAGAAATTTGCTTTTCTTTGAAGAAAAAAATATTGTCAGGCAGTCCAGCACTGCTCCTGAGACCCACTTCTCTTATCTTGCTGCCATTCTCAACACGTGTCTACTACCTCAGGCCCAAGATGGCTGCTTTAGCTTACACCGTCTTATCTACATTCTAGCCAGCATGTAAGGAGGAAAGGGGAGGAGAACATGTCCTTCCCATTAAATATACTTCCTAAAAATTACACAAGACATTTCTATTTGCATCCCAGAACACAATCCCCTGGCCATACCCAACAGGAAGGGAGGCTTGAATATGTGGTCTTCATACCACATGTCTTGCTAAAACTCCAAGGCTCTGTTATTGAAGAAGAGATGAGCACTGAGGAACAATACGCAACCTCTGGAAGTCTTTCTCTTCTGCTCCTCTCCACAACCTAATTCTTTTCTCCTCTCTACAGACCAGCCTTCTGTGTTCAGAGGTTCTGACTTTCTCCCTTTCCAGGGTGGCCACGATGTCAGTTCTTAGCCCAACTCCACAGGTCATTCTAGTTCCGAAGCAGCACACAGTGTAGCTCAGCCTCTGTGTCCTATTCCAAATCCCAGGGAGAGAATGCTTGATTGGTTCTGCTGGGTAAGGTGAACCTCCGCTCTGAGCCCATCTGCTGAGGCAAGGGGCATAGCAGGGCACTCCCTTTAGGATGAGGTGCAGCAGGTTGCTAGGGAGAGGGTGCAAGTGTCTCAGCTAAGCCTTACTTCTAGCTTCCCCTGTGACAACATCCTTCCCACTGGGTGCAGTTGTCCCCTTGTCCTTAGGACAAGTCTGCATTGTATTTGTAACTTTAACCCAGAGCCTGACAATGACCCCCAAACTCAACATTGGATGGAACATGAATGATCCAGTATGATTCTCAACTTTACAGAGGTTGAGGGCTTGACATAGTTTCAGAAGGAAAAAAAGCTCCAGGGGCAGCACAAGGACCCGGCCTCCTGGCTCCCAGGGTCTGAACCGATTTTGCAGAATTACCCAGCTAGGTACAGTTTGTCAACCCCACTGTTCAGCACTTGCTCTGTGGGTGCCCCTGCCCAGGACTACAGAGAAACACCCTCCCCCAGTTCTCCTCCCAAGAGGGCCCCAGGCTGGGGACACTGGCCACACCACTCAGAGCCCCTTTCCTGCCTCCACCTTCCTGCCAAAGCTCCAAGATGGGTCCTTTTCAGGTCCATCCTGACCAGGCCTTGGCCAAAGTGAGGCTTTGCATGCAGGGACACCAGGTTGGGCTGAGTGATGAGGCAAAAGCAGGAAAGGAGCCTCTTGGCCACCTGCCCCTGAGCTGCTCTCAGAGGAGTGCCAGCCATAGAAAAGAGCCAGTGCCTCCTATCTCCCACCCTCCTCCCCCAGAGTGCCCCCCATCTTTCTTCCTGCCGCCTCTCAGCTCCCCCATGCCTCACTCTGCCTGTTCTCTCCTGCCACCTGTCCCCACAGGCTTCAAACCCTCTGTGGCAATCCCGGGGCTCTACTACTGTGTCTTCGGGAGGCCGTTTCCGCTGCCCATCTTGCAGGCATGAGGTCGTCCTGGACCGACACGGGGTCTACGGCCTACAGCGAAACCTGCTGGTGGAGAACATTATCGACATCTACAAGCAGGAGTCCTCCCGGTGAGCTGCAAGGGCTTCCTCCCTCTCTAAAGGGTGGGGCCTGGGACTCAGCCAAGGAATCCTTCAGGGCCAGACATGCAAAGACTGGACCTGAAGGGATGGGGTGGTCCCAGGTCACTGGGGAGAGCAGTCTCTGCCTGCATGGCCAGCCCTTCACCCTCACCCTCTTCCTGGGCTGAGGCCGCAGTCCATCTTCAAGGTCCTCGACCTCAACAGCCCTCCATCACTTCCCGTTCCCTGGGTCATCCTTGCCCACTGGAACACAGACTCTTCTTGGATCCAGGCCTCCTCTACCCCTGAGCTCCTTCTCTTCCCCAAACTGATCATACTGCAGAAGTCACTCACCTGCCGGCCACAGCACTAGCTGCTGCAAGAGAAGGTGGTGGTGGTTGGTGGAGCCTGAAGAGAGAGTACCAGCTTGGGGCTCCCTTTCCCTGGCCCAGCCCCTGACCTTTGTTCCCACCTTGCCCTCTCCTCTCCAGGCCACTGCACTCCAAGGCTGAGCAGCACCTCATGTGTGAGGAGCACGAGGACGAGAAGATCAACATCTACTGCCTGAGCTGCGAGGTGCCCACCTGCTCTCTCTGCAAGGTCTTCGGTGCCCACAAGGACTGTGAGGTGGCCCCACTGCCCACCATTTACAAACGCCAGAAGGTATCAAGCAGGGGAGGGAATAGAATAGAGAGTGGGGACTTCAGGCAAGGCCAGCTTCCTACTCCACTAGGTTGTCAGGTCTAACAGATCAAGGCTAAAGGTCTAGCTCTAGGCTTGACCTGGAGGAAGTGACTTAACCCCTCTGGCCCTCACATTCCTCACATGTAAAACAGAGGGGGAAAATGTCCCCTTTTGATAGTTGTTATAAACATAAAATTAGATAATGAATGAAGGCAGAGATGTCTGATGGACTAGATAACTCTTAAGGGCCTCTCAGTATCACATAACTAATTTCTGAATAAAACATAAGATTTAAAATTAGATCAGCTGGCTGGACACTGAGGTGCATGATTAATTGCAGCAACTTCAGTGGCTGAGGCAAGAGGATTTCAAGTTCAAAGCCAGAGGTAGCTTGTGCAACTTAGCAAAATTCAAAATAAAAATAAAAAGGGGGCTCAGTAGTAGCATGTGTGATGCTTAGCATGTGCGACGCCCTGGGTTCAACCCCACAGTACAAACAAAACAAAACAAAAACATTTGATTGGCTGGTACATGGAAAATAAAGAGAATCTTCAAGTAGGGGTGGATGGAGCAAGGATGGAGAACGACTGAAAACAGAATCCTGTGTGGCAATCACAGAACAGATACCCTTTTCCCAGATGAATGTTGGCAATATCATTGAGTTAGAGAGAAGTGGCTATGCCACCAAACCTGTAAAAGGTGTGTTGGGGGTGGTGTGCTGCACGTAAGACTCTCAAGACCCCAGGTTAATCTGGAATCCCAGAAGCTAAAGTGATCGATTGTGCCACTTGGCTTTTGACAGAAGCAAATGTAAATTCTGACTGGAGGGAAATATCCTCAGTTTAGGCCCTTAGGTTTCCCTTAGTTTAAGATTTTTAAAAAATTAGCTCACAACTGAAAATAAACAAAGGAATGTATTCCATGAATGAAGTCAGCAGAAGCAAAGATTATAGTTTAGATCCTTTTGGATGTTGGAATTATTAAAGAATAGAAAGTCAGCTGGGTGCAGGGGCACACACTTGTAATCCCTGCAACTCAAGAGATAGAGGCAGAAGGATCCAAGTTTGAGGCCTGGTGCAGCCTGTGTGATTTAGTGAGACCCTGTCTCAAGATAAAAAGTAAAAAAGAAGCAGGGGTACAGCTCAGTGGTAGTGCACTTGCAAAGTATGCAGAAAGTCCTGGGGTCAGCCCCCTAGTACTAAATAAATAAATAAATAAATAAATAAATAAATAAATAAATAGAGTAGAAAGTCATTATAAATAATATGCTCTTTTTTCCATCTTTTGTTTTTTTCTTTAATCCTGTGCCTCATGCATGCCAACCGAGTGCTGTCTACCATTGAGCACTACCCTCAGACCCTAATTTTTTTTTTTTTTTTTCCAAAACAGTATTTTGTTAAGTTGCATAGGCTGCCTCTGGCCTTAAGCTCATGATTCTCCTGCTTCAGCCTCTCAATTCACTAGGATTAGAGGTGTGCACCATGGTGCCCAGCAATAAAATGCTTTTTGAAAGATGGACTAATGCCAGGCATGGTGACCCATGCTTGTAACTCTAGCACCGGTAAGGCTAAGGCAGGAGGATCTTAAGCTCAAGGCCAGCCTGGGCCACATAGTGAGACCCTGTTTTAAAGAAAAAAAAAAGATCGAATAAAAACAAACAAATAATAGTAGAATGTCAAAAATGACCATGCAATGGCCAGCTGTGGTATATACATGTATAGTCCCAAATTCTCAGGAGGCTGAGACAAGAGGATAGAAATTCAAGGCTAGCTTGGGCAACATAGTGAAACTTTGTAAAAAAAAAAAAAAAAAAAAAAAAGTTTAAAAAATCTTTAAAAAATACTATGCATATTTGATAAAGAGTCAAATAGAGTTTTTAGAAATTAAAATGAAATTATTGAAATAAAACATTCGGTGGATGAATCAAATGATAAATTTCTCTGAAGCAAGAATTAAAGCTGGGTGTGGAGGCACATACCTATAATCCTAGTGACTCAGGAGGCAGAGGCAAGAGGATTGTAGGGAGAGGCCAGAGGCAGCCTATGTAACTTAGTGAGACACTATCTCAATTTAAAAAGTAAAAAAGGGGCAGGAGGTGGAGCTCACTGCTCACTGGAAGAGCACTTACAAAGCATGTGCAAGGTCCTGGGTTCAGCTCTCCAGTACTAAAAAAGTAAATAAAGGAGGGAAGGAAATTAATTATTGAACACGATAAGACTAAAACAAAACAATCCAGAATGTAGTAGTCTTGGGAGGTGAAAAGGTTGAAGATGAAAAGTTCTAACATATGTCATATCACACTCCCAGAATGAAAGAATAAAGAGAATGGAAAAAGGCAATATTATCTGCATGGGTATCACTAAGAATTTTTCAGAATTGATGGAAGACATGAATCTACAGAGAAAGCATCTAGCTCACAGCCTGACATGTAATGGATGTTTGGAGAATGTCTACTCCTTTCTTATTTGGTGGTAGAGAGCTTTTTCTCTCCACCTCCTTCTATGATCCACAGAATGTGCTTCTACATTTCCTAAATGGTTCTAAACCTTCTAGATCTTTATAGATCCTCTGAATGGAGGTGGGGGACAGTCTTTGTGTAGGCAGTACTGGTGGGGTAACGGGTGCAGCTGCAGGCCAGGGCCTCCAGCTCTAAGAGCTGAATCATGTGTGTGACAGAGTGAGCTCAGTGATGGCATCGCAATGCTGGTGGCTGGAAATGACCGTGTACAAGCAGTGATCACGCAGATGGAGGAGGTGTGCCAGACCATTGAGGTGAGTCTGGGCTGGGAGGAAGGAGGGACAGAGACTGACTGACCTAGAGACCCCTAGCTACAAAAAGTGGTCCACTCTGACCTCTGGCCAAACTGGTCAGAAAGTTCCTGGGCTCCTGGTGGAGTGTGTTTAGCCAGGCTATTGAGTTTGAATCCCAGCTCTGCTGCTCACTAGCTCTGTGAGTTTGGTCTAGTTAACTTCTCTATGCTTTGGTTTTGTTTCTAACCACATAAAAATAGTGATGATGAGGGAGGTAGAGGCAAGAGAATATCAAGTTCCAGGCCAGCCTGGACAAGTTAACAAAACCCTGTATCAAAAATTAAGTAAATAAATAAATAAGTAAATACCTGCAGCTGTAGCCCTGTGGCATCCGATCCCTTCAGATTTTGGAAGCTAAGCAGGGTCGGGCCTGGTTAGTACCTGGATGGGAGACTCCTGGGAACACCAGAAGCTGTAGGCTTGGGAGAAGAACCTGGCAACCCTCTACCAAAAATCAATCTGCCATTGAAAACCCTATGAACAGCAGAGAAGCACTGACAATAGTGTTTCCCCTGTTGTACAGAGGGTCGCTATGAGTCGGATACCAACTCGACAGCACCTAACAACAACAACAACAAATAAATCAGCAAGCAAGCAAGCAGGGCATGGTGGCACATGCCTGTAATCCCAGCACTTGGGTGGCTGATGCAGGAAGATTGTGAGTTTGAGGCCAGCATGAGCTGCATAATGAGATCTTTTCTCAAAATAAATAAATAAATACAATAAAATAAGATAATCATGATAATGCTGTAGAGGCTACCTCACTGGGTCTTTTTGAGACTTAAATGGACATTAGTACGAATTAAGGCCAGGGCCAAAGCTATGGATGACACCCAGTTGAAGCTACTTTGAAATGTCATGTTGTCATTATTGCTCTTGAAAAGATCTGGGTCAGATTCTGGCACTGCCCTAATTCACAGGGGTGACGGTGGTCAGGTCACTTTCCTTGTTGGCTGCTGTGAGTCCCATGAAGTAGTGAACAGGATCAACATTCTGCTCTCTCAGTTCTGAGGTCTCAGACACACCTTCCCTCATGCTTCCTCCTCGTCTTTCAGGACAACAGCCGCAGGCAGAAGCAGTTGTTAAACCAGAGGTTCGAGACCCTGTGCGCAGTGCTGGAGGAACGCAAGGCTGAGCTGCTGCAAGCGCTGGCCCGGGAGCAGGAGGGGAAGCTGCAGCGAGTCCGCGGCCTCATCCGTCAGTACGGAGACCATCTGGAGGCCTCCTCTAAACTGGTGGAGTCTGCCATCCAGTCCATGGAGGAGCCACAAATGGCACTCTACCTCCAGGTGGGCCTCAGGGAGGGGTGGCAGCCCCCACACAATGGCTGGAATTGTGTACCTGCAGACCCAGGTTCAAGGCTTATCTCTTGTACCTACTTGTTCTCACTTTCTTGTGCAAGTCACCCCCTCTGTGCTCATTTTCCCTTTAATGAATTGGGGCATGCATCCCCATCTATGGGCACAGCTGTGGTGAGAATCAGAAGTGGGGCTTACTCTCACCTTTCTTTTCTTCCCTGCAGCAGGCCAAGGAGCTGATCAATAAGTGAGTAGGCCATGCGGGAAATTAAAAGGGACTCTCGAGTATTCCTACGGCTCGGCTGGGGGAGGGGCTGGAGGGCTCTGCGGCGGAGCTCAGGAGGAGCTCAGCTAGTTGAGCCGCTGTGGCCACCGCAGGGTCGGGACAATGTCTAAGGTGGAGCTGGCGGGACGGCCGGAGCCAGGCTATGAGAGCATGGAGCAATTCTCCGTGAGTGTGGAGCACGTGGCCGAAATGCTGCGGACCATCGACTTCCAGCCAGGTGAGGGAGGGAGGAGGGACTGCATATTCAAACCCTCTGCGTGGGGGTGAGGTGGGCATGACCACCAGAAAAGCAGGGACTCCATTTTACCCAGCCTTCCTTCGACGCAGGCGCTGCCGGGGAGGACGAGGATGAGGAGGTGGCGTTGGACGGGGACGAGGGGAGCGCCGGGCCAGAAGAAGAGCGGCCAGACGGACCAGAAGGTCAGAATGGCCGAAGGATTTGTGGTAGGGCCATGCTTGTGTCCCCTCCAGTGATTGCGCTCATTGCCGCACCAGGGATTGCTTGCAGCTCCCCCTTGTTTAAATGCCACCCAACGCCGGAGTTGCAAAGGAGCGCCCCCTAGCGTGCATAAAAGCACACGCTCTTTTCCCCAGCCACTCATCTGCGACTTTGGTGACCAGGTTGGGTGGGCAAGCAACAGAGAAACACCAGTGGCTGGGGAAAGGTAGTGAGCTGGGCTTCGGGGCTGCTCTGATCCTTTGGAGCACTCTCCCACCGAGCTCTCTTTCCTAGGCACAGGACTGCACTAACCCAACCCCTGGTCCAGAGCCCGCGCGCGGGGGCCCTGGTGCCAGGTCGATGGCGGATCTGCGCAGAGACCACCGCACCACCCATTTCAGTGCTCCGCCCCGGGGAAGGGCCTCAATAAAAGACTTTTGCTTCCCCGACCCGTATTTCCTTTCGATGCCCAATTCCCTAGTCTCAGCCTCAGAGGCGACTTTGTCACCATCCTGCCCTTCCCCAGCCTGAGACCATTTGGGAGGAGGAAGTGAAACGAACCCTGGTGGCACCTCCTTTGATGCCAGGTGGACTTTGTGAGTCCAATGCCCTGGGAAGAGTGTCAAGGGTGGTGTGGTGTTGCTGGGACCTCTGAGTTCCGAGATTTGGGTGGGGTGGGAAGGCAATGGGATCCCTAGGGACCTGCCTGAAAGCCATTCCTCCAGACACCCTCTTAGCATTCAGGCCTCTCCTGCCAATCTGGGAGGCCCCACTCTCCCACGAGTTCCCACCCTGCTGTGATTGCCCCTACACCCACAACAGACCCCAAGATTCTTCAGCACTTTTATTAAAAATAGCCACGCAGAGAGCGCTCAAGGTGTCTCTGGGCCGCTCTGCACCGCGGGACTGGGTCAGTTCCGGTGGCGCACGTTCCAGCCCTGGGGTGGGGGAAGGGACCAAGGTTTTCGTGGTCCCAGACGGGGCCGATCACTTGCCCACTGAGTCGAATATGATGCGATTCTGCTCAGCGCGCTCCCGCTGGCTCTGTGTTCGGGCCAGCTCCAGCAGGGTCCGCAGCAGGTGGAAGGTGAGGTCAATGGACAGTGGAGGGTCGTCTCGCCGCAGCCGCTCGCCTGCCGTCCCGGGTCCCCATTGCACTGGCCCCGCGAGGCGCGGGAAGCGCTCCGCCAGCAGCAAGAGGAGGGCGCGGGCTCCTCCGCCCTGGTTCCGCACTCCTGGGCTCCATCGCAGATTCGGGTCCTGGACCCCAGCTGCTGCCGCCGCTGCTGCTGCCGCCGGACTCCACTGGCTGCTCCCGGGGTGCAGCTGTGCCAGGAGCAGCAGCGCCACCAGCACCACCGCGCGTCCCCTCTGCCTCATGGTGCCGCTGGCCCTGGACATACAGGGACAGCGTAAGGTGAGGAGAGCCTGGAGCAGCCGCAGGTGGTGGGATCCCCTTCCTGCAGGGACCCTCCAGCTCCTGCCCGGTGCCCACAGGCTGCCCACCAGCCCCAGCCGCTGCGCTAGTTCTCTTCCACCCCTCTGCCCCTCTTTCCCTCCCAGCGGGTCGTGGTGGGTGGGCTGAGTGCAGAGTCCCGGTGCCAAGGGAATCTGGACCATCGCTCGGAGCCACTTACAGGTTGTCAGAGAGCATCTGCCCCGTGCAGGACAGAGCTCCAGTTTCTGTCCCCCGGGACGGGCTGAAGATGGCTTGGGGATTATGGGGTCTGTCCCGGGACAGCCGCCAGCTTTATATAGCGCCAGGACAGCTCCAACTGACGTCAGCGAAGAACATGCACTGATTGTAGAAGCAATGACGGCCGGAGCGTTGAGTCCAGTGGCTTTGGGGCCCCCAGAGGGGCACACCTCCCAACACTAGACTTCGTGTCCCTCGGGCTAGCGTTGGAAGCAGCACCGGACGCACAAGAGTGAGAAGGCAGCTATGCCAAAAAAGGTTGCTCTAGGACGCATGGCAGTCCTTTGCCCTCTTAAAACAGCCTGCAGTGACTAGGGCCCGTCCCCAGACAAGGCTACTCTTGGGTTTCCTCATCTCTGGCACTAGAAAGGGAAACGGACGCAGGACTGTGGGGCTGTCCATGGTGCTGACCCCATCTTTCCTGCTATTAGAAAATGGCCAGAGGCTCTTAGAGAACTTTACGTGGTTCAGACACAGTTCCTAGCTCCCAATACCAGGTCCCCAAACTGAGAGAATTAGGAGTGCACTGCTGGCCCTCAGCCAACACTAGGAGTCCCACGTAGAGGCCTTCTGCCACAACTAGTCTTGCAGGATTCTTGACCTTATTATGGCCTCAGAATTAAGTGCTACAGCTGTCTGACAGACCATATAAAAGATCTCTGGCTTTCAGACCACAAATGACCAATCCATTTGTTTCTCCTTTTTTCTTTCTCTTTCTTTTCCTTTCCTGCCCACCAGCCCCAGCCGCTGCGCTAGTTCTCTTCCACCCCTCTGCCCCTCTTTCCCTCCCAGCGGGTCGTGGTGGGTGGGCTGAGTGCCCATCCATTTCTGGGGTAGTGAGCTGGGCTTCGGGGCTGCTCTGATCCTTTGGAGCACTCTTCCACCGAGCTCTCTTTCCCAGGCACAGGACTGCACTAACCCAACCCCTGGTCGAGAGCCCACTTTCGGGGGCCCTGGTGTCAGGGCGATGGCACCCTGGCCTGGAGGAATGGCTTTCAGGCAGGTTCCTAGGGATCTTTCCATTTCTTTCTTCCTTCTCTTTCTTTTCTTTCTTTCATTCTTTTAGTACTTGAAGGTTGAACCCAGGACCTTGCCCAGGCTAGGCAAGTGCTCTACCACCAAGCTGCACCCCCAAGCCCTTTAAAAAATTTTGAAATAGGATCTTGCTGAGTTGTGCAGGCTACCTCTGGCTTTGAACTCACAATCCTGCCTCAGCCTCCCAAGTCTCTGGGATTACAGGTGCGCACCAGGGTGCCCCGCTCCATTTGTATATGAGTTTGCCCAAAGTGGTAGCTGAGCAAAGGTCAGTTTTTCTCTTGGAAATCATAGCAGAAGTATTATTATGCCTTTGATCTACTTAAGATCACTGAGTGCCAAGTGAAGAAACTTTGGTTCAAGTTTCTACTCTGCCACTAACTCAGGGTGTGCAGGTCACCTCACTTCTTAAGGCCTTAGTGTCCACCTTTGTAAAAGAAGACTGAGTTTAGAGAGCCTGTGTCTCTTTCCAGCTATAGACATCTTTTTTTGTTGTTGTTGTACTTGGGTATTGAACCCAGGCCTTTGCACATATTTTGCAAGTACTCTACCACTAGGCTGCATCCCAGCCCATTTTTTATTTTGAGACAGGCTTTCACTAAGTTATGCAGGCTGCCTCTAGACTTGAACTCAAGGTCCTCCTGCCTCTACCTCACAAGTTGCTGGCATTATAGGCATGTCCAGCTCCAGCTATACACATTTTATAGTTTTCTGCTGAGTCTTACTCATGGACTATGCAGGATATATATATATATATATATATATATATATATATATATATACATACATATATATATAATATATATGTATGTATATATAAATGCAGTATATATATACACACATATATATATATACACATATATACATATATACATATATATATGTATATTTTTATACTGGGTGTTGGACCCAGGGCCTCGTGCTTGCATGCTCTGCAAGTGCTGGACCACTGAGCTGCACCCCCAGCCCATTTTTTACTTTTTGAGACAGGGTCTTGCTAAGTTACGCAGATTGCTTCTGGTCTCAAACTTGCGATCCTCCTGCCTCCACCTCCCAAGCCACTGGGATTAAAGGCATGCACCACCGTGCCTGGCTAGGTTCTAGTTATATATTTAATAACATATTTACTCAGGCACCTACAAAGAGTTTGGGAAGGTCCCAAAGAACACTAGGCCTAGGAAAGCTTACAGTGACAGATGTATCTATGAAAATTGAGGATGAGTGCATACCTGTAATCCTAGCAACTTGGGAGGCAGGGTCAGGAGGATCACACACTCAAGGCCAGAGGCAGCCTGCACAACTTAGTGAGACCTTGTCTCAAGATAAAAAATAAAAAAGGGGCTAGGGGTGCAACTCAGTGGTAGAGCACCTGCCTAGCAGGCCTGAGGCCCTGGATTCAACCCTCAAGTACCGAAAAAAAGAAATTTAAAGTGGGGATGGTGTTGTTGGGATATGGGTAAAAAGTCGGCAAGGTCATATGGTTCAATAAATATTTATGGAGTGTGTACTATGTGATAGGAATAAGACTACAGTCATGAGCTACACAACTTTGTTTCAGTCAATGACAGATAACACATACAGTGGTAGCCCCATAAAATTATAATGGAGCAGAAAAATTCTTATTAGTGATATAGTGGGGCTCGGGTTTAGCTCACTTGGTAGAGGGGTGCTCTATACTCTCTGAGGACTGGGGTTTGATCCCCAGCACTGAAAAAAGGGAGGACATGGCAGCCCACTCCTGAAACAAATGGCCATTGAAAACCTTATGAGGGTGGCTATGAGCTGGACGCAACTTGATGGCAACTAACAACAACAGTAACGTAGTATCTGTCATAATGTGTTTGTGGTGATGCCACTGGAAACAAAACCTACTGTGCTTCCATTCTGATACAAGTATGTTGTTAGATGCCGTCAATTCGGTGTCTGACTCAGTGTGTCACCTGTTGTTTCACCTATGTACAACAAGTGAAACACTACTGTCATGCTTCTCTGCTATTCATAGGGTTTTCAACAGATGATTGCTTTTTGGGAGTGGATTGCCAGGTCCTTCTTCCAAGTCTACAGCACCTTGTGTTCCTAGGCAGTCTCCCATCCAAGTACTAACCAGGTCTGATCCTGCTTAGCTTCCGAGATCTGATGGGATTAGATGCCACAGTAGTATGGCTGCAGGCAAATATAAAAGTATAGCAGATATAGATTATGTACAGTACAAAAAACTTAATAATGATAATACATGACAATGTTACTGATTTCTGCATTTACTATATATTATTTTAGAACGAACTCCTACTTATAAAAAAAGCTACTATAAAGTGGTGTGCCATGCTATGCTGGCAGCAGCCTGATACATCTTGTGTTTACTGCACCTCTTGTCTTCATCAAGAGGCCACATGGAGTGACTGACCTATATGATCTAGGTTTGTATAAGTACACTCTGATGTTCATACAATGACAAAATTGCCTAATGTCACATTTCTCAGATGGTGTCCTCGTCGTTAAGTGCCACGTGACTATTATAAAGGTCTTAGTGATTTCAGAAGCAGTTACTTTACATTTTATAGTGAAATGTGCCATTTTACAATGCTAATCCCATTAAGTTCTGACCAGAACCTCACCCTTGGCAACTAAGGTGCTCACTTTAGGAGGGTGTCTGACCATTCCAGGGTCAAGTTGTACCGCTGCAAGGTAGAAAGGATGGAGCAAGGTAGGCTTAAAACTGATGTGCCTTCCAGGATAGGTAGGAGTTCCAGACAACAGCAACACACTGGACAACAGCCAACCTAGGGAACAGCAGGAATACCATTGTGAAGAGGAAACAGAGAGGGTGAAGGAGACAGGACAGGATGGAGGAAGGCAATGGAAAAAGCGGCCTATTCTGAGAATTTCCATATTTGGGTCTCCTTCCTTCAGCCTCCATGGAGGGACTGTGTGGCTCAGACCAGAAGACAGCTAGCTCAGATTCTGGTGCTGCCCCACAGCTCTGCCTCCCAAATGAAGGCCTCAAAGCTTAAATATCCCCGTGTCTCTCTTGCCATGCATACCTCTGTCCCGGCCTCTTCTAAGTACATTTATCTATCCATCTTGTACCAGTCAAGATTTCATCTTCCAAAAATGTGCCACCTGCTGTATAAAGTGCACTTTCTTTATTTTAAATTAATCTTGCTGTAGTTTAAGAGTGCTGCAAATGTTCCTAATGTTTAGGATTTGGTTCATAAATCTGTATTTGTTTTAACTATGGTGTTTATGTAAATTTTGACCATGTCGCCTCTAAAGAGTTTCATATTTTCCCTGTCTCAAGATGCCTCATTCGCAAGCACTTTAATGACTCATTTTGAATTCGACTCTTTTTTTTTTTTTTTTTTTTTTTTGCGGTACTAAGTGTTGAATCCAGGGCCTCGCGCCTGCATGCTTTGCAAGTGTTGGGCCACTGAACTGCGACCCCAGCCCATTTTTTTACTTTTTGAGACAGGGTCTCTCTAAGGTACGCAGACTACCTCTGGTCTCGAACTTGTGATCCTCCTGGCTCCACCTCCAGAGCCACTGGGATTACAGGCATGCACCACCACGCCCGGCTCTACTTTTTTTTTTATAACAGTTCAACAACCACCTTTATCATCATGGCAAAATAATGTTTCACAGTAAACTAAGGCAGGTTCCTACCTGGCCTTAATGTCTACCTTTCTGTCTAAGCTAAGCTGCAGCACTGAAGCCAGGCACTGGCCCTGATGATAAGCCATCAAAGTGGGAAAGCTCAGATGAGATGGAGACAAGGGTTGTAGACACAGGCATCTTCCCTAGGAAAATGACAGGAAGTCAGCAGAGGACATTCTAGGACAATTTCTATAAAGAGTCAGAGGTTCTGAATAAAATGCTTGGGAGTCTGAGGAGCTCTGACCAGGGCAGAGTGTGCTGGTTGGGGGTTTAAAGTATGTTAAGGTTGAAATGAGAATCATTTCATCTCCAGCTGTTGGTAACATGGATCTTCCTTGAAGGGTGGTGTGGGGATCTGTCATACCTGTAATGTAGGGGGACCAGGTAGAAGTTGGCTAACTGCACACCAGGCCAGAGCTACAAGAAAAGAGTGTGAAGGTCAGCAGCTGCCTCCCCTACCAGACCCCCAGACTCACTGCCCTGCCTGACCCCAATCCAACATCTGCACACAAGAAAAGGCTGAAGGTGAGTGCTTCCCTGGGCACAGTGCCCACATGGGAAGAGAAAGAATAATCCCTGCAGAAGGATTCCTAGGCCAGAAGGACCTCAATCCCAGGGCATTTCTGGACTGGAGGAAGGAGAACAGGCAGCTGAGGACCCAGCTCTTACATAGTAGTTGGTGATGAGGGCATCGGGATAATCCTGAGGAGACAGAGAAGGAACAATTAATACACACACGTCAAGCAGCTGCCACCTCCCTGCAGAAGCATCACACATGGGCTTCTATACCAAGAGCACCCGCCTGCCTCCAATTTGGCTCCTTTTTTCCCTGGTCTGGGACTCTACTTGCACTTTACCCCTGGGGATGCCAGCTTACCAGCCAGAGGCCCACTCACCTGCTGTAGTTTGGCCCAGTTTTCCTGAACTGACAGTCCATTGAATATCCCTACCAGTGGGAGGAAGCAGCCCAGAAAACACGGAGCAAAGCCCCCCTAGGAAAGAGGAGGTAAAGCTCTGAGAGCATGACACCACCCCCAACCAGCCTCACCCCTCCCAACTCCCTTTTCCTTCTCTCACCTGATCCAACAGCATCTTCTTTAGTGCATCCGCCTTGGTGGTGCCTGGGATGAACCGGTCCAAAACCTTATACCAGCCTCCTACTACAGGGCCCTGAAAGGAAACCCCTGATAGGGCAGCAGGATGCAGTGAGGGGGCACTGAGCTTTTGTACCATAAAGCTCCTCCCCAAGTATCAGAAACTAAATCCTGGGGAAGGCAGACTCTAAGGCAAAAAGGAAGGTGCAAGCTGGCTGAAGTGCGAGAGGCCAAGGGAAGCTGCAGGATGGCAGCAGAAGATGGATTTCACTGCCCAGTGCACTGCAGTCCTGTTGCAGGCAGAACTTACCACAAAGCCACAGCCCAGGGATACCATGGTCAGGGTTCGGCCTGTCTGGTGTTCCCGTAGACCCCGCCTCTCCACCAGTTGCTGTGAGATAATGTCACCTAGGCCCATCAGGGACCCTGTGCAAGGTACACAGCTGTTGTCAGGTTATCTTCCAAAAGGAAGTCTGCTAACCAAATGAGGCTCTGATACTCTAAGCCCCAGGGTTTCTTTCTGAACAAACGATAAGCCCCTTCCTGCTGCCTCAATGCCCTTCTCTTCTGAAGGATAGTGACACCTCATGTGTGTCCCGTCAGAAACAGAGCACCAGGGCAGGACCCAGGAACTCTGCACTGAGTGACACAGGGAAGTCAAGTCCCAACTGCAGATAGAAGAAGGAGACTCTAGGGTCAGGGCTGAGAACTATAGGCTGTTAGAGTTGAAAGGGTTTCCCGATCACTCCATCTAACCCTTTCTTCAGGGGTGTGGAAAGGAAGGTCCAGGATCTCACATAACCAGTAAGTGCAGAGTCAGGACAAGAGCCAGATGCTGACTCCTAGATACTGTTCTTTCTAGAACACCACACTATGAACAGATCATGTATAGAACAATAAGGTAGCATTTCTTTTCCCCTAGCCCAATGCAAGACCCTGGTCAATTTCCACCTTGGTCTTGGAGTCTCTATTTATACAAAAAGCAAGGATAAATCTTTTCCTAAAACATGAGTCCTCAAATGGGACCAGGCACCCACTACAATATGACTTATTGAGACAGTAGGAGTTCCCACAAGGAAGAGTACTGGCCACTTAGTCACACAATCAATCAAAACCAGACTTTCCCATTCACACCCTCAAACTGAGCTGGAAATAGGGGATAGAGCCATTTCCCCCCTCGGCTTCTGCACCTGCTTCCCGTCTCCTAACTGCAAAGATACCTACCCCCAGAAACCAAGATGGGATCATCACTATTTACAGAGCCCCCAGTCAGTTATGATGGTGTGATAGTTTCTAGCAAGTACACACTTACAGGGCCGCTTGGGAGTGACCATATGATCTCTGGCTTGCCTATCTATCTCACTGAGTAATGAGAGTCCCCTCCGGATCCGAGTCACCACTGTTCCTATGCCCTCAATTAACACTAGGCAAACACATCCTTCAGTCCCATTCCTTGGCCTGGAGCTGGCTCTGACGTCCACGGTGGCTGCACACTTGCTGCTGTGTTCTCCCCTCACACCCTTTGAACAGCTCTGCCCATAAGCACCCCAGGCAGAAGCAGCTGGGGAAAGCTGAAAGCTAGGGCTGGGGACAGCCATCTGTAGTGGACCTGGGCTACTGGCCATCAAGCAGCTCTTCCCCCACCCCGGCACACCTATCATGGCAGCCCTGCCTCAGTTTCCCCTGAAACTCCTAAAGAGGTTCTGCCAAGGACAAGTTAGACACAGCTTCCCTGGGGGCAAGGAGAGAATCCTAGACATTTTTATTCTCCTATTCTCTACTGCACTTAACTGAGTCCCTGCAGATGCTCAGAAAATAAAGGAAAATTGTCAAATGTATGGCCCCAAACAACAGGACTGATCTAAGAAAGGGCATGAAGAACTCTAAGCTTAATGTGAAGAACCATGTGTTGGGCTCAAGGCACTAGGACCACAGGGAACTGAGGGTTTGCTCCCCTACCCCAAGCAGTTAGCACTTATTTCCTACACCTCATCCCACAACCTGGGGCTATGAGCTGTATTGCCAGGAAGGAGAGGGAGTTGCTGCACCCATGCATATAAGGAGGAGTGAAGGTGAGAAGGCTGAAGGATCTTCAAAAATGAAGAGGCTAACAGTCTGACAGTCTACTTTGATCAGATGGTTACGTTTACAAAGGATTCTTACATTTATTCCTCCTAAAAGGTCTGGGAGGTAAGTGGTCACACATCCATCTAATGAAGGAGTCTTTGAGAGATGAGGTTAACTCAGTAAGGAGTGGAGTTGGGACCAACTCTGACCAGGGGAGCAAGAAGGTCAGGGAATTCCCAGGACAGCTTAAGGCAGGATCAGAGTCCAGCAGGCAGCCAGAGGCTACTGCCCAAGCAAGGTCCCAAAGGGCCCACAGATCAAAGATGCTTCCTGAACTAAGATCCTTACTGTCTTTATTTCTCAGAATTCTATCACCTCTCTTCCTTATCACCTTATGTGGAGGGCAGACAGCAATATTCTGTGGAAATAAACAGTCAAAGAGAAACGTGTGTTTTCACTCTTCATGACTTTCCAACAGTCACACAACAGGCTAAAGGCAAGCTGGATGCAGAAGTGCATACCTGTAATCCCAGCAATTTGGGAGGCTGAGGCAGGAGGATCAGGATTTTGAGGCCAGAGGCAGCCTGCATCATTCAGTGAGACCCTGTCTCAAAATTAAAGAAAAAAAAGGAGGGGATTATGAGTGCAACCCAGTGGTATAGCACTTGCAAAGCATGTGCCAAGACCTTGGGTTCAACGTCCAACTACAAA
>VMDO01027433.1:0-25264 GCA_007922755.1 Pedetes capensis
ATGAGTAGAAACTAAGTTGAGGATACTTGTTACCTGTGTGTTAGATAGGACCCTTGTTAGCTATGTGTATGAGAATATATAAACAATGTAGTTTGATCTGAACAGATTTCAAATGCCCTTGGTATTTGAGAATGTTAATAATACCTATTAGGAAAATTACAGTTTGATAATTGAATCAGTTTATATGGAGACAATGAAATAATGTATAGTGGCTCAAATGCTACAATTGTATTTCTTGTGTTCACTATCAAATGAAAAAGAAAAACAAATTAGTTGTCCTCCCTGCACTCATTCAAGATCCAGGCTATCATAAGTTCTGCCATCTTCATCACATCATTTCCTAAGGTACTCTAGAGGTCATCTTCATTTCAGGCAAATGAATAAGTACACATGGCAAGTTTCTGTAGGTTAGTTCTAGAAATAGCTAATATTAATTTACATTCCATTGTCTGAATATCAGTGATGTCCCCACAACTAACATCAAAGGAGGCTGGGAAATTTAGTCAACTGTGCCTAGGGAAAAAGGAAAACACGTATTTTAGTGAGCAGTCAACAGTTTTTGCTGTTGTTTACCTTTGTAGCCATAAAAGCCACGTACATTCTTTTTCCTGCCACCTCAGTAATGAAAATCTAATAGAGTTTCCCATTTACTATACGCAGTTCACAGTGAAGGATTTAAGGCCAATGCACTGTCCTCTTTCTCTCAAGTTGGGTTGTGAGGCTTTGAGATTTACAGACCGTAAAATTTAACCACACATCCTCCGCCTCACCAATAGAAGTTTCTTGCTTAGATGTTAATTATGGTTTTGTTTGAGGAACTCATTTGTTTATTATTCTCCCTGGTTCTACCCTCTGTGTGATACTTCCTGGTGACTTATCAAGTAGCTATTACAAACTGTACAGTTTGCTTTTCTTGGAAGCTACTATCTACTGGTTTAAGTGTAGAGGCTCAAAGCTTGGTTTCCACTCAGACTTTTTTAGACAAAGTTTCTGCTTTCTTGGTAAATGTAGTTACCTCAATTTTTCTAAACTTTTTACCATTTTAGTGAGTTCCACCTGTAATCACATTGCAATTTCTTTCCTAGATATAATTCTCACATTTGCTTTCTTTCTCTGCTTCAGGACTTCTGTGGTTCTCTCATTTTACCCAACAATGTCTGTTTTGAGGTAATTGGAAATAATAGGTGAGAGAGTAACACCCTTAATCTGCTCTTTGTCTCTTATTTTTAGCTGAAAGTCTTAATGGACTTTGTTCTTCAAAGGTTCAGTTATATTTCTTGATATTTTGTGCTTAGAGGTGGGTTTGTCCAACCTCATTAGCCTCCAGATTATTGGACTTCCTTATTTCCTATTATTTTTGCTTGTCAAGTGACCACTTCTTGCCTGATCTTATCTGTTTCTTACAGCACCTTACTAAAAGCAGTGAGGAAAAACTTCCAGGCACCAGTGTTTGTGTTGCTTCACAAATGTGTAACAACTCAGTTGCAATAAGTTTTATTCCTTTCTCATAGAAGGGCAGTAGGAAGGTAAACAAGTTGGTGAAAATACTCTTCTGTAGCCCCAGGCTGACCAAGTTTCTATATTTCTGCAAATGGACCTTCAAGGTTTATCTGGGGCTTATATGCATTCTAGCCAATTAGAAGGAGAAGAGTGAATGCAGAATTATGCTTGGGAATTTTTTTGTGCTCAGATTTGAAAGTGAAGCATATTAGTTCTATTTAAGTTCCTTTGATAAGAACTGAATTATATATTTGAATTAAAGCTAGGAAATACAGTCTCATTGTGCAAATAAGAAAAGGAGAATATAGATTTGGTGAGCAGATGATAGTCTGCTGAAATATTTAAATTCAATCAAAACAATAGGATTTCAAAGATGTGTTGAGGATTAAATAAAACAGCATATATAATGTAGTGAGCATGAGAGGATTAACAAACAGAAGTACTTTTTACTGTTTACATTAAGAGGAGTAGAACTATAACTGAAATCCACCCAGTTTGTCAGCATATGGCATGATTTTGTTGTTGTTGTTTATTTGCACTAATGGGAGCTTACACCCAGGGCTTCCCACATGCCAGGGAAGCACTCTACCACAGAGCCTCAACCTGTACCTTCTTTTTTATTTTTTATTTTGAGATGGTCTCTCTAAATTATGCAGGCTGCCCATGGCCTTGAACTCATCATTGGCTTCCCTGGTCCCTGGGATTACACATGTGTGCCGTGGCACTCAACTCATGGCATGCTTTTTAAAACAAAATTCAAATTACCTGAGATTCAAAGCATAGCCTGCCTTTTTTGTGCAATATACTTGGTAACTTGAAAGAAACACGCCACCAAAAGCACATCTACAGCCCCAGCCCTTCTGAATAAACAGTACATGCTTTTCACATTTAGAGATAATGTTCTCTTAACAGTTTAACTGGTTTAATTGAGCATTGATAGTTCTTTTTATAAAATGAATATTACCAAGAATAAATGATTGAGGAATTTAATTACCAGCATTTGTATCCTTGATAATTTATTTAAAAGAAGTTTGTTTTCTTTATGGATATCTAATAGAAATAAGTCAAAGGGATTTTTACCCATAAAAATTGAATTTTAAGGAATAAATTATTCCTGAACTTTGCAGTAGTCTTTTTTTAAAGAATTTCATTATAATTGTTTTCTTTCTTTTCAGCAGGCACTTTGGAGATCAAAGATGGGTAGAAAAGATGCTTCTACTATAAAACTTCCTGTTGATCAGTACAGAAAGCAAATTGGTAAGCAATAGAATGCCTTTGATACACTCCTGTGAATTAAGATAAAGAAAAAAGCAATTATGCATGATATTAAGAAATAAATTTTCTCCAATACATATGACACACATATGAATAAAGAAGAACTTTGTAAGTTTTTTAGGAGCAAAAAATATTGCAGCCCTGCTTACCTGCAAAGATATAGGCTTCATGTACTTGTTATTTTTCAGTCCATTTATAATTTTATTAATTTAATAAAACCATTATAAATTTTATTATTCTTAAGGATAGGTGTTTTTATACAGTATTTTAAAATACTATCTTCTATTAAATCATTCCTTCTTATCCATCATATCTTTTTAATTCTGTTGACCAATAATGGCAATAATTTGATTACCTTAAAATTCTCTATTACAATATCCTAAGTAAAATATAACAAATGTCTTTTATATAGAGAGCTGAGGGGTCACAAGTGAATGCATGGGGGACAATGTATGCAACACTTTGGAGATGGGATTAAGACTCCTAAGTATAAACTTGGATACTTGAATAAAGAGTACCTTAGATAAATGGTGAACTAGAGAAAGCCCATTTATTAGTACAGAAGCGTAACAGGAAGCCTATTTATTTTACACTGTGCTCTAGTGTAGGTTTTCTTTTCAAGGACACATGGAGTAAACAATTTACCCACATACTTGGTCACAAGTAAAGATCCTCAAATTTTAGAGAATCTTCATCTAACAGATGCTTTGAGGCAAGTGTGTTGTTGTTAGGTGCCATCTAGTCAAGTCCAATACATAGTGACCCTGTGCACAACAGAATGAAGCACTCCCTGATTCTGTGCCAGGCACACAATCTTTTTTATGTTCAAGCCCATTGTTGCAGTCACTATGTCAATCCATCTAGTTGAGGGTCTTTCTTTTTTATGGGTAACCCTGTTGGTATCTGTAATACTAGTAGCGTAGCTTTCAGCATCACAGCAGCATGATGCCCCTACACAAGGGCAAACTGACAGACATGCAGTGGGAGGCAAGTGTAGAAAATTAGAAATCAATTAGATGCAAAAAGATGACTTTCCCTTCTCCCTGCATACCTCTCGTCATACCGCACTCCTTCTCATCTCTACATGCCTCATTCTTTTGGAAATGAAAAAGCAATAAATTAATAAAAATATCTCTTTAAGTAACTGAAGGATAAACAGAAAGGCAACAGAAGTCAGAAAATGAGACAATTGATACCAAAATACACTATGTATCTATTTCATAAATGTACAGATATGTACTTCATAAATCATAAGAACATTTCTGCAGAACAACAGATGTACAAAGTAAAAAAAATTGGACTACATACAGCTAATTAAGAATTTTTTGAATTTTATACAATCTATAATATACTGATATAGAAAGTGATATTTTGATACACAGACCAAGAGAAATGATTATTATAGTGAGGCCAATTAAAATACTATCATTTCACATTAACTTCTTCTGTGTATACTATAAGCACTTAAACTCTACTCTCTTAATAATTTTCCAGTATATATAGTACAATATTATCAATTATAGTCCTCATGCTATACATTATATTTCTAGATTTATTCAACTTACATAACTGTAACTTTGTACCCTGTGACCTCCATCTCCCCATCCTTCCTTTCCTCACCCCTGGTAACCATCCTTCTTCTCCAGTAGGCATCATTAACTTTTTTGTATTCCAAATATAAATTGTCATGTGCAATTTTTATTTCTGCATCTGGCTTATTTCACTTAGTATAATGTCCTCCAGTTTTATCCATGTAGTTGCAAATGGCAAGATCTCTTTTTTAAATGTAGAATGTATATATTTAGCTGTATGTACATGTACATATACATGGGCACAAACCACAATTTCTGTACCTTGTCATCTACCAACAAACACTTAGGATGTATCCATATCTTTGCTGTTAAGAATAATGCTCTATTGAACATTGTTGTTAGGTGCTATCACATTGGGTTCAACTCATAGCTACCCTATGGACAACAGAATGAAACACTCCCCACACTGTGCCATGCTCAGCACTGTCAGGAATTCTCTGCTATTCATAGGGTTTTCAATGATTGATTGTTTTGGGATTGCTTCAGGAGTGGATTGCCAGGTCCTTCTCCCATTTTTGTGGTGCTGGGGATTGAACTTGGGGCCTCAGAAAATGCAGAGCAGTACTCTACCAACTGAGCTAAATCCTAGCCCACATTGAACATTGTTATTGTTGTTGTCAGGTGCCCTCCAGTCGTGTCCAACTCATAGTGACCCTCATAGGGTTTTCAGTGGCTGATTATTTCAGGATTGCCTTGGGAGTGTATTGCCATGTCCTTCTCCCATTTTTGTGGTGCTGGGAGTCGAACTTGGGACTTCAGAAGCTGCAGAGGGGCACTTTACCAACTGAGCTAAATCACAGGACCTCATTGAACATAGGAGTAAAGATATTTCTACTAAGTGTTTATTTTCTTTTTTTGAGTAAACATCCAGAAGAGGAGTTAAAAGGCCATATGGTAGCTCTATTTTTAATTTTTTTGAGGAAAATAATGACTGCCAACAGTGCTAACAGTACACAGGATTTGCTCTTCTCCACATGCTTGCCAACACTTGTTATCTCTCTCTTTTTCTTTTTTGATAATAGCCATCCTAATAGGCATAAAGCTATGTTATTATGGTTTGATTTGTATTTCCTTGATAAATTTAAGAAATTAAGCACATTTTCATGAGTCTATGAGCCATTTTATTATCTTCTTTAGAAGTAGGTTTACTCTGATTATTAGCCCATTTTTAAATTTGATTACTTCCTACCTATTGAGTTGTGTGAGTTCCTTTTGTATTTTGTGCTCTCTCTAAAGCATATGGTTGTAAATATTTTATCCCATTTCATAGGTTGTCTTTTCATTTTGTTCATTGTCTTCCATACTATGCAGAAGATTTTAAACTTATTAAGGTGGTCCCATCGATCTAATATTGCAGTTGTTACTTGCGCTTTTAGTACCATAGCCAATAAATCATTGCCAAGACTAATGTCAAGAATCTTATACCCTGTTTGCTCAGAGTAGTTTTACAATTTAGGTCTTATGTTTACATTTGGGTTGATTTTGGGTGTGGTATGTAAAATAAGAGACTAGTTTCATTCTTTTGCAAGTGGATATCCAGTGAATATTTTCAGTATATGGAAATGAAATTGTAACTGATTTTTATGTGTTGACTTTGTATCCAACCAGTTTACTCAATTCATTTATGAGTTCTAACAGTCTTTTTGGTGGAGTCTTCATATTTTTTTGGTATAAAAGATCATGTTTTTTGCAGAGACATTTTTACCTTTTCTTTACCAAGTTGAGTGCCTTTTATTTTTTTCTTACCTTCTTGCTCTAGCCAGTGATATATTGAATAAAAATGGTGCGAGTGGGCATCCTTGCCTTTTTCAAGATATTAGAGGAAAAGCTTTCCATCTATTCAATATTAAGAATATTAGCTATTAGACAGGTGCGGTGGTACATGCCTGTAATCCCAGTGGCTTGGGAGGCAGAGGCAGGAGGCTCACAAATTGGGGATCAAAGGCAGTCTACGTAGCTTAGCGAGATCCTGTCTCAAGTAAAAAAAAAAAAAAACAAAACAAAAAAATGGGCTGGGGTGCAGCTGAATAGTCCAGCACTTGCAAAGCATGCAAACTCGAGGCCATGGGTTCAACCCCCCAGTATCACACACACACAAAAAGAATGTTAGCTATTGGTTTGCCATATATGGCCTTTATTGTGTTGACATACATTCCTTCTATACCCAAATTATTTAGAATTTTTATATCATGAAATCATGTGGAATTTAGTCAATTACTTTTTCTTCATCTGTCAAGATGATCATGTGATTTTTATCCTTCATTCTGTTAGTATATTTTGTATCAATTGCTTTGCATATGCTAAACCATCCTTGCATTCCAGGGATGACTCTCATTTAGTCATTGTAAGTTATCTTTTTAGTGTGGAGTTGAATTTAGTTTGTTAATATTTTGTTAAGGATCTTGGTAACCAGGTTCATCAGAAATATTTGTCAGAAGTTTTCTTTTTTTGTGTGTTTCCTTTGGCTTTGCAATATGTCATGCTGAATTCATAAAATAAACATGGAATTGTTCTCTCTTCTAAGTTTTGCGGGAATTTAAGAAGTATTGGTATTATTCTTTTTAAAATGTTTAGTAGAATTCACCTGCAAGGTGTGTGGTACATGAGTTTTTTTGTTGCTATTGAGACGTTTCTGATAACCAATTCAGTGTTATTTGTTATTTGTTATTTAAGTTTTCTTTTTATTCATTGTTGGTAGATTGCATGCTTCTACAAATATATCCATTTATTCTAGATCATTCAGTTTGTTGCTATGTAGTTGTTCACAACAGTCTGTAATTTTTTTAGATTTCTGTAGCATCGCTTGTATTGTCTCCTCTTTCACTTATAATTTTATTTATTTGAACTTTTCCTCTCATTTTTCTTAGTCTTGTTGAAGGTTTGTAGATTTTATCTTTTAAAAAGAAAATAAAACCCAGTCAGTTTTATTTTTTTCTATTGTTTTTCTATTCTCTATTTCTTTTATTTCTAGTAATGTTTATTTTTTCCCCTTTCTGCTAACTTTTTACTTATTTGTTCCTTTTCTAATTCCTTGAAGTATAAAGTTAGGTGTTTAATTGGGATATTTCTTTTTTAATATGTGTTTATCAGTATAAACTTCTTTCTAAGTACTACTGACTCAGTTACTTCTCTGCTGCTATAACAAAAATATCTGAGACCCAATAATATATAAAGAAGTGAGTATTTTTTAGCTCACAGTTCTGGAGGCTGAGAACTCCAAGAGCATGGCACTGTCATCTCATGAGAGCCTTCTTGCTGTGTCACAACATAGCAGAGGGTATCACATAACAAAGAAAGCATGTGCCAACTCAGTCTATATTTCTGTTTTTATAATGTCACAAGTTCTATCATGAAGGACCCACCCAGATGATCCTATGTAATGACACTTACCTCCATTATGCTCTGCCTACAAATACCATCAAAATATAAATTTGGGGATTAAATTTCAACATGAGTTTTTGAGAGGACAAATTATGCAACTACTTTTTCTATGCCCCCAAAATATTGTTTACTATTTTTTTATTTTAATTTGTCTCAAACTGTTTTCTAATTTTTAAAAATTTTTCTTTGATTCAGTGGTTAAGAGTTAGTTGTTTAATTTGACCTACTTGTAAATTCTACCATTTTGCTTTTGTTATTAAATCTAGTTTCATTCTTTTGTAGTTAGAAAAGATATTTTGAGTGATTTCAAATTTGTCCAAACTTGTTTTGTGACCACAGTGTGATCCATCCTGGAGAATATTAGTATGCACTTTTTAAAAATGTGTATTCTGTTGCCATTGGGTGGAATGTTCTGCGTCCATCTATTGGGTGCATTTGGTCTATGTTGTTGTTAGGTGCCGTCAAGTCAATATCTGACTCATAGCGACCCTCATAGGGCTTTCAATGGCTGACTGTTTCAGGATTGCCTTGGGAGTGGATTGCCAGGCCCTTCTCCCATTTTTGCAGTGCTGGGAATTGAACTCAGGACCTCAGAGACTGCAGCACAGTGCTCTACCAACTGAGCTAAATCCCAGACCATTTGGTCTATAGTGTTCTTTAAATCTGCTGTTTCCATCTTGAGTTCTGTCTGGATGATCTGTTCATTAATAAAGTCTCCTCCTATTATTGTATTGCTTTCTATTCCTTATTTCTCTGTATAAATCTTGAAAAATTATATATGTGTATATTTCAATGTTGAGTACATATCTACTTGTTGTTAGGTGCCATGGAGTTGAGTCTCACTCATAGCAACTCTGTGTACAACAAACAAAACACTACCTGACATTGTGCCAAGCCTGGTACTATTGTCAGTGCTTCTCTACTATTCATAGGGTTTGGGGTGGTTGATTATTTTGGGGGAGTGGGCTTCCAGGTCCTTTTCCCAAGCCCACAGCACTCGATATTCCCAGGCAGTCTCCCATCCAAGCACTAACATATGCACTAGGCCCTCTGTATCCATAGATTCCATATCTAGTTATTCAGCCAAGCACAGAACAGAAATATTTTTAAAAATTTACATCTCTACTGGACATGTAGAGACTTTTATTTTGTCATTATTCCTTAAACAATATAGTATAACAAGTACTTGCATAGGATTTACATAGTATTAGGTACTATAAGTAACCTAGAGATGATTTAAAGTATAAAGGAGGATATCTGTAGGTTGTATCAATTATTACACCATTGTGTATAAAATCATGACCATCCATGAATTTTAGCATCTATCAGGGATCCTAAAACTAATCCCTTGTAAATACCAAAGAACAAATGTAAATATTTATAATTGTTATATCATCCTATTGACACATTTGTCATTATTTTATGGCCTTTTTCTCTTTTGAAGTTGTTGTAAACTCTGTTTTCGTTTCCTGTTCTTTTGTTGTTATTATAGTTACCATTTGTTTGAAATACCCTTTTCCATTTCTACTCTTTCAGCCTTTGTGTGCCATTAAGTTTAAAGTGATTCCTTTATTGAAGGCATATAATTGGATTTTATTTATTCATTCAACCAGTCTATTATTTGATTGGTCAGTTTAATCCATTAACATTTAAAATAATTAACTATAGAAAAGGTATTACTATTACAATTTTCTTCATTGTTTTCTATATATTTTGAGTTACTTTGTTCTTTTCTTCCTCTCTTGCTATTTTCCTTTGTAATTTGATGATTTTTACAGTGATATACTTAAGTTGTTTACCTTTTTGTATCATTTTTATTTGTTGTTATTACCATAAGGTTTGCAGAAAACATACTTTGTTGTTGTTGTTAGGTGCCGTCAAGTCGGTATCCGACTCATAGCAACCCTTGTAGGGTTTTCAATGGCTGAGTGCTTCGGGATTGCCTTGGGAGTGGATTGCCAGGCCCTTCTCCCATTTTTGTGGTGCTGGGAATTGAACTCGGGGCCTCAGAGACTGCAGGGCAGCGCTCTATCCAGTGAGCTAAATCCCAGCCCCAAAACATACTTAGTCAAGTTTAAGTTGATACCAACTTCAATTGTACATAAAACCACTGCCTTTTACCTTTCAAATTGATTTTTAGCCTTTTTTTTTTGTTCATATAGTGCTTTTCCTATGAAATCAATTTTGATACTAAGCTTTCTTCTCTAGGTTTCTATGTAGTCCACTTTGGTAACACACTCCCTGTGCTTGAAAAGAACAAGTATTTTCTAATATATAGATGTAATAATAGTCATGTTAATTATGATTTTTAAATCTATTTAGCATTTATATTTTATCCATCATCTTGTAAGAAATGAAAATTAAAATATCTTAAATTTATGAAGTCTTAAATTCTTGGAATCCTCTTCTATGCATTTTTGTTATTTGTTGTTAGCCTTTGTAAATAGTTATTCATTTATATATTCCCTTTTTCTATATAAAGATCTCTCTATAAAGTGCTTACGAAATTTTCTGTTAGAGTCCTGTTTGTTTTATGTCAATATTAGGAAATCATCTTTCTTTTGTGTAATATTCTGTATTTTTTCTTAGTCTATTATTTTCATCTGTACTTTAACATTATACTTTCATGTTTTTCATGTTGCCTAAGAATCTTTATTCTTAAGCAAACAAATTTAATTCTATAATATTTACTATAAAAGAAAAATCTTGATTACTCCAATTGATTTTTTTATTTTTTATTTGTAGTGATTTTTCTTGCTAGTCTCTACCCTAGCAAGGAAAATTTTGGACATTTTTTTCATTCTTTAAATTTTTAAAGTTTTCTAGGATTTTTCTTTCTTTATTTTTTAATCCCTCAATTATTTTTCTACCATATGTGACTTAATGAAAAGTAAAGTGTATTCTCTGTCCTCTCTTATTCAATATTGTGACTGAAATCTTAGCCAGAGAAATCAAGCAAAACAATAAAAGAAAAGGAATATAAATAGGGAAAGAAGAGATGAAAATATCCTTATTTGCAAATGACCTAACCAGAGGATCCTAAAAATTCCACTAGAAAACTCCTAGAACTAATTAGATCCTTCAGCAAAGTACCAGGACAGAATATTAATACTCAAAACTCAGTAGCAAATAGGAAGAGAAAGAAACTAATAGCCCCATTCACAATAGCATATCAAAAAAAAAGTAGGAATCTAACCAAAGCCCCTATAGATCTCTGTAATGCAAACTTGAAAACACAAAAGAAAGTAATTGCCCAAGATACTAGGAAATGGAAGGACCTTCCTTGCTTATGGATCTGAAGAATTAATTAATATTGTGAAAATGGCTATATACCAAAAGCAGTCTATATATTCAATCCAATCCTCATCAAAATTTCAATGATATATTTAACAAAAATAGGGAAAAAAACTCTAAAATTTGTATAGAAGCACAAAAGACTATGTATACCCAAACAAACCGAAGCAGCAAAACCAGTGCAGGAGGCATCACAATAACTGACTTCAAACTACACTACTGGGACATAATGACAAAATCAGCTTGGAATTGGCATAAAAACAAGCATGAAGATCAATAGAACAAAATAAAAGACCCAGATATACACACATGCAACTATAGCCACCTGATCTTTCACAAGGGGGCCAAAGGTGCACATTGGAGAAAAGATAGCCTTTTCAACAAATGGAAAAATTGGATATCCATGTGTAGAAGAATGAAAGTAGACCCATACCTCTCAACCTGTATGAGGATCACCTTGGAAGGATCAGAGACCTCAACATGAAATGAGAAAACTTAAAATGAGTAGGAGAAAAGATAGGGAACGTACTCTAATACATAGGCATAAGCAATACTTCCTTAATAAGACTCTAATTGCTCAGAAAACTGTACCAAAAATTGACAAATGGGGTTACATAAAATTAAAAAACTGTACAGCAAAGTAAACAATTAATAGAGTAAAGGGAGGGCCTATAGGATGGGAGAAAAAGTGTACATCCTACACATCTGACAGCTTGCAGGTGTACCACCATGACATCAGATCTCAGAAGCTAAGCAGGGTCAGGCCTGGTTAGTACTTGGATGGGAGACCACCTGAGAATACTGCATGCTTTACACATGAGAGAAGACATGGTGGCCCACTCCCAAAAAAGAATCAGCCATTGAAATCCCTATGAATAGCAGAAAAGAACTGACAATATTATTGGGCATGGTACAGTGTTGAATAGTGTTTCATTTGTTATATAAGTTGGTCCCAACTTGATGAGACCTAGCAACAACAATAACTCATCTGACAGAGAATTAATTAATATAAGAAGAATTTAAGAAATTAAAATGAAAGTAACAATCTGATAAATGGGCAATAGAACTGAATGAACAGTTCTCCAAAGAAGAAATACAAATGGCTAATCAACACATGAAAAATATGCTTGATATCCCAAGCCATTAGGGAAATGCAAATCAAAAATTACACTAAGATTCTATCTGAGTTATTTCAGTCAGTATGGAAATCAATATAGAAGTACCTCTGAAAACTAAAGAAAAGAACTACCATATGATCTAGCTATACTACTTCTAGGAATATACTCAAAAGAAGATAACTTATCATACCACAGAAACACCTACACTTCCATATTTAATGCAGCACTCTTCACAATTGCAAGAGTATGGAATCAACACAGATGTCCATCAACAGAGGATTAGATTGAAAATTATGGTATGTATACACATTGGAATATTATTCAGCAGTAAAAAAAGAATAAAATTATGTCAGCAAAATTGATGGAACTGGAGAGTATCCTAAGTGAAATAACCTAGACACCTGCAAAACACATCATTCATGAGGAAAGCAAAAGGTTATTAAAAAGACAGAAAAAGAAAAAAGACCAAATTGCATGTCAAAAGAGATTCTGAAACTTGCCCTTGAATGACGAGCAGCTAAAATAAAAGGAAGACATGATAAAGTTAAGGAACTAAACAGAAGATTTGAAAGGGCAGCTCGAGAAAACAAAAATCAAATGTTATAATGACATGTGCAAAGAACTGGAGCTAGAACTAAAAGGGAAGAATGTGCTGTTTTTTCTCAAGCTTAAAGTATTGAAGAAACAACTCAAGCTTCAAGTGTCAATAGTGAAGGATTCCATTGAGAAAATATTAAACAACTCAGGAAACATTAAAAGAGGCTGGAAGGAATATGCAAAGGCATTATACCAAAAAGAATTGGTGGATAATCATCTATTTCAAAAGGTTGCATATGATCAGGAACCAACAGTACTGAAGGAAAAGTGGAAGCTACCTTGAAGGAACTGGAGAAACACAAGGCTCCAAGAATTGATGGAATCCCAAGAGAGATGTTTCAACAAAGAGATGCAGCACTGGAGGTGTTAACTTATTTATGCCAAGAGATTTAGAAAAGAACTACCTGGTCAACTGACTGGAAGAAATCCATATTTATGCCAATTCCCAGGAATGGAGATCAAACAGAATGTGGAAATTATCAAAGAATATCATTAATATCACACAAGTAAAATTTGGTAAATATCATTTAAAAGTGACTGCACCAGTATATAGACAGGGAACTGCCAGGAAATCAAACTGGATTCCGAAGAGGGCATGGAGTGAGAGACATGATTATGATGACAGGTGGATATTAGCTAAAAGTAGAGAATCCTGGAAAGATGTCTATCTATGTTTCATTGACTTTGAAAAGGCATTTGACTATGTAGATCAAAACACATCGATAACATTATGAAGAATTGGAATACCAGAGCTTTAATTGTATTCATGAGGAATCTGTACATGTACCAGGAGGCAGTGGTTTGAACAGTACAAGGAAACAGTACCTGGTTTAAAGCCAAGAAAGGTGTGCATCATAGCCATATCCTTTCATCATACCTTTTCAGTCTCTATGATGAGTAAATAATCCAAGACTCTGGACTTTAGGGAGAAGAGCACAACATCAGGATTGGAGGAAGACTCATTAACAACTTGCATCATGCAGATGACACAGCTCTGCTTGCTGAAACTGAAGAGGATTTGAAACATTTACTGATGAAGATCAAAGAACACAGCCTTCAGTATGGATTGAGCCTCAACATCAACAAAACAAAAATCCTCACAATTGAGTTAATACACAACTTCATGATAAATAGAGAAAATTTTGAGGTTGTCCAAGATTTTGTTTTACTTGGTTCTACAACCAACACCCATGGAAGCAGCAGTTAAGAAACAAAAGACACATTGCATTGGAAAAAGATGTAGCAAAAGACCTTTTTAAAGTGTTGAAAAGTAAACATGCCACATTGAAGACCAAGGAGTGTCTGACTCATGCCATGGTATTTTCAGTCACATCCTATAGTTATGAAAGTTGGACATTGAACAAAGGAGACAGGAAAATAATCTATGCTTTTGAATTATGGTGATGGAGATGAATATTGAATATACCATGGACTGCCAAAAGAACTAACAGATCAGTCCTAGAAGGAGTGCAACCAGATTGCTCCTTGGAAGCAAGGATGGCTGGACAGCATCTTATGTATTTTGGATATGTTGTGAGGGACCAATCCCTGGAGAAGGACATCATGTCTGGGAGAGTGACAGATCAACAACAAAAAAGGGAAGACCCGCAACTAGATGGGGATTGACACAGTCTCTGCAACAATGGATTTAAACATAAAAAAGATTGTGTACATGGCACAGCGTCAGGGATTATTTCATTCTGTTGTACCTAGGGTAGCTATGAATTGTATCCAACTCAACAGCACCTATCAGTAACAAACCAGACTCAAAAAGATAAATACCACATGTTCTCATATTTTGAAGCTAAATCTAATTTAAAGGAAAAAAAAAAACTTATACATATATATTGTTGTTGTTAAGTGCTATTAAATCGAGTCCAACTCATAGTGACTCTATGTATAACAGAACAAAACACTACCCAACATTGTGCCATGCACCCAATCTATTTTGAGCCTTATATTGCAGCCACTGTATTTCTTCTGAGTCATGCCACAAGAGCTGGATAAAGGAGTGGCTTTACTCCATTTTTGCCATTAGGGTGGACTCTATTTTGAGGAGGCAACTGTTCCTCAGGCATTTCTTGAATGCCTTCAAGCCCCAGGCCAGAGGGAAGCAGGACTCATTTTCTGACATTCCATTTAACAATGCTTCTCTGCTATTCCTAGGGTTTTCAATGGCTAATTGTTTTGGGCCTACAGCTGTAGCCCTGTGGCATCTGATCCCATCAGATCTCTGAAGCTAAGCAGGGTCGGGCCTGGTTAGTACCTGGATGGGAGACCTCCTGGGAACACCAGAAGCTGTAGGCTTGGGAGAAGGACCTGGTAACTCCCTCCCAAAAATCATTCTGCCATTGAAAACCCTATGAACAGCAGAGAAGCACTGACAATAGTGTTTCCCCTGTTGTACAGAGGGTCACTATGAGTGGGATACTGACTCCATGGCACCTAACAACAACAACAACAACAATTGTTTTGGAAATGACCTGCTGAGTCCTTCTCCCTAATCTGTCTTAATCTGGAAAATCAGCTGAAGCCTCTCCTTGTTGGATAGCCCTGCTGATACCTGAAATACTGATAGCATAGCTTTCAGTATCACAGCAACACGCAAGCCCCCATAGCAGGTCAGACACGTGGGGAACATATGTGTGTTTACACACATACACATAATCATACTTATCTAATAATGGAAAGTACAAGTTGTCATTATTTGACAGGGGAGGGGACTAGTGGGATGAGAGGATAATGGGGAAGTGGGGACAGAGGGGGAACAACGTAAAGGTGTAAAGAGGGAGAAAATGTTTGCTTTTGGTGTTATTAGGTACTGTTGAGTCTAAACATCAATAAAACAACTTCCATAGTTCTCATGTAGTTAAAATCCTGTGGTGGGCTGGGATTTAGCTCAGTGGGTAGAGCGCTGCGCTGCAGTCTCTGAGGCCCCGAGTTCAATTCCCAGCACCGCAAAAATGGGAGAAGGGCCTGGCAATCCACTCCCAAGGCAATCCCGAAGCACTCAGCCATTGAAAACCCTATGAGGGTCTCTATGAGTCAGATACCGACTTGACGGCACCTAACAACAACAACAACAAAATCCTGTGTACCCTTTATTGAACCTATATGTTTATATTAATTTTGTATCATTTCTCTTGAAGTAATACATAGTGTTTTAATCCTCAGTCTTATTAAAATATATTGTTGTGTCCCTCTTCTGAATTTTATATTTTTTTCTTTCCTATTATCCTTTTTGTTGTTTTCCTTTGATTTTGCCTCTTTACATCCCCAGCGGTGCCTTGTATGTAGCAGCTTCTTAAATGCTTGGTTTGTTGTTGCTGTTATTGTTTTGGTTTGGTCAGGTAAATATAAACTAAATTTTGATATACTTTGTATCCTTTCTCTAACTCCATTTTCCCTCCATGTTTAACTTGTTGCTTATTTTCCATTTTTAACATAGCTTTCTTGGAAATTGATAGCTCAGGAGCCACTGGTTGGGTTAACTTTCTAGTAATATTTGACTTAGTGGTTGTTTTTATTTCTTTATTTATTTCTTTCTTTATTTATTTTGTCTGATGTTAAAGGGTGTAGCTTTTTAGTATATGATTAGTGCCAAGTTATTGTATACCAGCACTGAAATACTATCATTTGTTTTAATGACTTTTAAAACAGCGTTAAAATAAAAAGGTGGTAGAGACTTTTAGTTTGGGGGATTAATTCACCAGATTGCCTACCATAGTGTAGATATCTTTAACTAATTTTGAGAAAAATGCTTTTTGCAACTTTCACTTTTGTAGTTAATCTCTCTTTTGGTAATCCACCCAGCTCCATTTTTTGTTGTTTCTGATTTTGTAACAATTGTCTTTTTTATCAATTTGATTAATATTCTAATTAGTTGTTTTCTTATGAGCACTTGCAATTTTGTGGGTCTTGAAGATCTTAAAACATGAGCCATTTGACATAACTACTCAAGTCTGGTATAGGGTTCTCTAAGGAAGACTATTGACTTTGGTTTTATAATGAGTCTTATATAGTTACATGTAGTTTGTAATATACTAACTAAAAATTGTGTTTATATAGCAGTTAAGAAACTACTTTATATAATATGTTATATTTCATTTTTATATGTGATTCTAGTAACATGACAAAAGTAAGATTTCATGCTTTGCCTTTTGAGGAAGAGGAGGGAGTTGAAGCAGTTGATAAAAAATTATTCTAAGAATATTGAAGGCAATATGAAAGTCTTCATTCTTGATTAGCAAATATTATTTGTCAGTACTTTTGGCAAGCTGTAAATAACTCATCTTCCAATAATTCATTTGAGTAATTAAATTTAGATTGCAAATTTTTCTTTTCAAATATTTTGACTCTTATCTCTGTGCTTTTCCATTGTATCTTAATTGGTGTGGTCTATATAAATGGACAATAAATTATATATCTTTGTTATAGAGATCAGACAGTGAATAGAACTTGGTATGCATCCCAGACAGAATTATGATTGAATGTATTTGCAAGATTAAAGCACTGAATTTACTTTTTTCTAATTAAAGGCAATTAAAGATTTCCAGACACAAATAAAAGACAATGAATTGAGGAATAAGTATAGGAGCAAGTCCATTTGCAGGTGAAAAGATGTGCCTTTGAAGCAGAACCAGCTGTATTTTCATTGAAAGAATAACAGTTTAGAAAGCTTTTCTGCATGTGCTTGCTTGATAGCATAATGTACTCATAAGCAGCTTATGCAGTATTCAGAAAATAACAGTGCATTAATTTTTAAAGCAGCAAACGCAGAGGAAGAGCAGTACTGCCACATGACGATAATAAATGTGGCTAGTGTAGAAGTCAACTATTGAAAAAGAAAAACAGCACCCTTCTGAAAAACAAACATTTATAAAACAATAACCAGATATTCACATGATAATCAACTTAGGCAGCAATAGCAACAAAAGGCAAGTATGCAGTCTTGTTTCTGGCAAAGGGTAAAGAGTGGAATAGGATAGAGCCAAAAGCAGTTAAGTAATCTATTCTTTTATTTAACTAAGGAAAGTCCTGTGTAAAACCGTGTAATGGTTAAAACTATTACTTTAAATATGAAATAATTCCTGACGTACAAATTTATATTGAAGTAAGTACATCATATAAATTACTATATCCTTTCCTCAAATAATGTAAAATAAGGAGAGGTAAATAATATTAGTAAGGTACTAAAATATTTATGATACTTACTAAATATATGTTTTATATCTATAAATAATAATATATGTTCTAAAATATTTATGTTATTAAATATATACATTTCTCAATAAAAAATAATGTTTTAGTAGATACATTTTGTATCTACTTAAATATATGGATCTTTATAGGAGCAGTGCTCGTGCTAAGTTAAATGTTCTAATCATACTGAATATGTAAGCAATTATTTAACTTTCAGCACAGATAATATCTACTGATTAAAAATTATAATTTAAAATAGTTTTTTAAAGTATTCTGTTTAAGCCATACAAGGTAGTGTAGTACATGCCTGTAATCCTAGTACTAGAGAAGCTGAGGCAGGAGGATAGTAAGTTTGAGGCCAGCTGGGCTACATTAGCATAGACCTTTCTCAAAAAAAAAATCATTAAAAAAAAAAAAACAGATACTGATACTGATGATTTTCTGCAAAATATATGCAAATAAAAATTATAGAATTTTGTGCTACCACCTTTGCTAGCAAAAACTGGGATATAATTTTAAGTTTTTTGTATTAATGTACACTTTTAAATTATTATTTTACTTCCAATTGATATACGCAGTCCCTTTTTAGAACTTGGAGGAAATTCTCTCTATAGTATAAGTTTTCAAATATATTTTCAATCCATATTTAACAGGAGAAAGCAGAGACAGAGTTCTTTGGTTTATTAAAGTTGCTTGAGTTGAGAGCTATATGTTATTAAGTGAATCTTGTTGTTAGGTGCCATTGAGTGGGGTCTGATTTATAGTGATCCTATGTACAACAGAATAAAACACTACCTGACACTGCTCTGCACATGACTATATATATATATATATGTATGTATATATGGGCCATCTTTACAACCACTGTGTTTCTGCTCATTTTGAGTCATGACACATCTGCAAATAGAAGTACCAGACGCTTTACTCTGTTCTCATCATTAAAGTCGACTACGTTGAGGTAGAGCCTGCAGCTGTAGCCCTATGGCATCTGATCCCGTCAGATCTCGGAAGCTAAGCAGGGTCAGGCCTGGCTAGTACCTGGATGGGAGACTGCCTGGGAACACCAGAAGCTGTAGGCTTGGGAGAAGGACCTGGCAACCTGCTCCCAAAAATCATTCTGCCATTGAAAACCCTATGCACAGCAGAGAAGCACTGACAATCGTGTTTCCCCTGTTGTACAGAGGGTCGCTATGAGTCGGATACCGACTCAAAGGCACCTAACAACAACAATGTTGAGGTAGCAAATCTTCCCTAGTTGCTTCTTGAATACAATCCAGCCTGGGGGGCTCATTTTCTGGCCCTATATTTGACAGTGCTTTTCTGATATTCATAGGGTTTTCAATGGCTAATTGTGTCATGAGCAAGCTGCCAAGTGCTTCTCCCTAGTCTGTCTTAGTCTGTAAGCTCAGATGGAACCTCTCCACCATATGTGGCTCTGCTAGTATCTGAGATACTGGTGGCATATCTTCCAGCATCACAGCAACATGAAAGCCCCCAGAGCACCACAAGCTGAAATACACATGGGATAAGTAAGTCTTGTTGTTGTTGTTGTTAAGTGCCATCAAGTCGGTATCTGACTCATGGTGACCCTATGTATAACAGGGGAAACATTTTGTCAGTTCTTCTCTGCTACTCATAGGGTTTTCAGTGGTGGATGATTTTTGGGAGTGGGTTGCCGGGTCCTTCTTCCAAGCCTGCAGTATCTGGTATTCCCAGGTGGTCTCCCATCCAAGTACTAATCAGGCCTGGCCCTGCTTAGCTTCTGAGATCCAATGGGATCTGATGCCACAGTGCTAGGGCTGCAGGCTCAAATGAGTCTTAGTTTTCTCTAATTGGAAGACACCTGATAAATAATCTTTTCTGCATGATAAAAGTAATTAAAATGATCCAAGGGAAAGTATTCATGTCTATTGCTTTGTTCTTTATAAAATGAGAGCCAGAGATGGAAATAGTCATGATTCCTGAGAAAAACAAGAAATGGTAGAAAAAGAAATTCCGTCAGAGACCAGACACCAATTCATGTCAAACCAACTCCTCCCCCTGACATTCTTATGTGGACTTGCTCTCTCTAGCTTTCTCTCTCCCTCTTTCTCTCTCTCTCCCAGTTCCCTTTCCCTCTCCCTCTTCTCTACTTCTCCCTTACCTCTCTCATTATTCTAAGTTGGATTTCTGTCAAAATGAAAATAATCCTGAGCAGGATCTAAAGATATCCCTGGCATTGCCACCAACTACCCAGATTCATCCTCCTATCAAGCCTGAGCTATTTGTCCTCAAAGTCCAGGATTTTCATTTACTTTTACTGTAGCTTTTTGTTCTGTTCTGATGCAGACTAAAGAAAGAGAAAAGAATATTTTTTCAAATATTGTTAATGATGACTTTACAGAGAAATTAACTGTATAGGAAGCATGGGGATTACATTCTAGGAGCAATCAAAGAAATATAGGTTTATGCTACAATTCTCAGTTCTCTTGCTAGTTGTAGAAGTTGTAATTTAGGACATGTCTCTTCCAATATTCATTGTAGATCTTCTTGTCTTTAACAGTCACTTTGCTGAAAGTTTTTGCCTTTAGAGGGCATCCAGATTTTCATTTCTGAAAACTCTAAGCCCTTAATGATTCTCCTAGTTATAAAGTTACTTAGAAATAGCATTAAATTTTGTGATTGGTCATAGTAGTTACCGCAGGGGTTCCCTTACATCTTCCCACATTTCTTTTGACATTTACTATGTATTAACAAACCATTATATCCTTGACAGCAAGCATAAATTACCCTAATCAACACTCATTTCCCATTTTGCCAGTCTGCCTATAGGCATGAAAAATCCAACCTGACTGGGCAGCTGCTTTAGCTCTTCTGATTCAGTACAACTAATATTATATCTTTTCTTAGTACCTCTCTTTATAGGTAACATGCACAACAATATATACCACTCAAACATTGACCACTGAGAGCATTTCGCTTTATCATTGTCCTTTAGGGTCATCTTCAAGGATAGCTAAAATAACGTGGTAGTCTACTTACAGCTAGTGTCAGAATATTTTAAAGAGCTATATGTTTAACTGGCACACCTGATTTTACAGAAATTAATAGAATTTTTACAGAATTTTATAGAATTTTTGTAGAATTTTACAGAATTTTTTTGAATTAGATAATCTTCAATTCATGACTAGTAGCTCAAACTGGATGGTCCATCATGACCAGGTGATCAATTTCCGTCAGTTTGGTAGCAATCCAAGTATTGTTTTTTAAGCCGCTCTTACTTGTTGAAGAAGGAGTGACACTATTCCAAAACCCCAGAGACTGCCACTTCTTTTTTACTGGGACCTGCTAGAGGCTTGTTTCTGTATCTCAGGTAGCTAAAAGTACTTTAAGCTCCACTGACTGCTATGTTATACACTGTAAGTAGACAAGTAGTTTACATAACAATCTACTGGAGAACCTTTTATTATCCCATGCCATATTCAACATTAACCACTACACACACACACACACACACACACAGAAACACATGCATGCACACACACACACACACACACACACAAAATGTAGTACAGATTTTTAAAAAAGTAACAAAATGAAAAACCATGTATCCATCATCTAGATTAAAAACTGAACTAGCTTAGAATCCTCTTACATACCCCTTCCCAGTTGCAGTACTCTGAACCTCTGAGACACAACCACAGTCTTGATTTTATAGAAATTCTGTCCATGTATTTGCCACCTAGATATATGTCAAACAATATATTTTTTATCTTTGTCAGATTATATAAGTGAAATTTATATAAATGAAATCAGGTTGTACATATGTAATTTGTTTTACTGAATATCATGTTTTAGAGTTTTATTGTTACTGATGAATGCCAATATTCATTGTTTGAATATGCTTATATTTTTATCTGTTCTCATTTCAGACAATTAGATTATTCTGTTTAATTTCTGAAAAAAGGTTTTATAAGCAATGTTGCTATGACTATTTTTAGATATGTCCACTCATCAGTTTACATGTAGTAACATTTCTCTAAAATACATACCTAGTATAAGAATGTTGGATCACAAATATGAATTTGTGACATCATCAAATAATTCCAGTATTTTATCTTGTTTAGAAGTTATACCAATGCCCCTAGAATGGAGAGTGTGGCAAGTCGACCTTTACGTCTGGAAGAAAGTCCTGACATACTTCTATGAATCAGAATTATGTGGCAAGTCTCTTCTACAAGAATGCTCATTCTTTCCCCTCTTATGCATATATTTAAAGAGGCTTCTCAGGTGTCTTCAAGGCTTATATTATATCATTGTAATTGTGATATCCTGTAGGGTGGTAAGGCAGTTAAAATATCTGGGAATCAAAATGATCACTAAAATGCACAGTTGATCTACTTTTGCAGTAGGACTATAAGTATCCTGCATTGTATTTTCATTAAAGAAAAACAACCTCTTGTAGTATCTGTGATTACAACCTAGAAAAATGCATTAATAGCTAGTTGTGACTATATACTAAGGAATTTATTATTCTGCTACAGTAAGAAACTTTTACTATAAGTTTAAATTTTAATACTCAGTTGATTTTCATGACCAAATAGCCACAGGAAGGAAGTAAACAGGTCTGTGAAAACATTCAGTCCTTAAAATTTCTCCAGGAGAACATATTGCCTCCTTGTCTTTTTTTTTTCCTTTTGGAGATGTTGGAAATTTGAACCCATGCCTTTGCACATGCTGGGAAAGTGCTATACTACTGAGTTATATCCTCAGACCTATATATTGCCTTTGACTCACTGTTTCAGTCAGAATTCTCTAGAGAAACACAACCAACAGAAAATATATAATTATATTACATACGGGGATTTATTTGGTTAAATTATACAATGCGGCAGGGTAGTTCTACAGCTGTGCCTGTAGAAAGACTGGTAGCAACTCAGTCTAAGACCTGGAAACTTGAAGAATCTCCAATGCTCACGTCTGGAAGCACCCTGGGAAGTCTAATGTTGAGTCCATGTGGAAGCAAGGAAAAGTGTTGTCTCTTGTCCACGGGCAGTGGCAATTCCAGAGAGAGAGTGAGAGAGAGAAATACTCTGCTTCAGAAGAGTTTTTAAGCCTGTCACAGGCATTCACTGGCTTTCTTTTTCCTCTTCACTTCCTCATTAGGGAGCCTCGCCCAGTGGATTGTACCAGATCACCTTCAGGGCAGGTCTCTTACCCTCAGTTAATTCTGGATCTGTCATTCCTCTCTGGAAATGCCCTCACAGATAAGAGATTATTAATTAAGATTTATTAATCTGAGAAGTCTCTTAATCTGGTCAAGTTGACAATGAAGAGTAAGCATCACAAGTTGACCCCTTGTCAATTTGACACTCAAACACATCTCCTTGTATTATGCTCAATCTCCAAACAAAGGACAATAACACAATCATGATTTCACCAATCATGATATAACCATCCTGCATGAAACTGAAAACACACCAATTCCTTCCCCAGAATAGATAGCAAAGTCTTTTGAGGAGTGCTTAGACCTCTTCTGATATCCATGACTTAAATATGGTAATGTAGATTTAACAACATTTAAGTACTGATAATGACTCAATTAGGTTTACCATACATTATAAAGACTATGAAAGAAAACAAGTATATCTGATTTTATACACACACACACACACACACACACACACACACACACACATTTATATATATAAATGCTAGGATTTAGCTCAGTTGGTAGAGTGCTGCTCTGCAGTCTCTGAGGTCCCGAGTTTGATTCCCAGCACCACAAAAATGGGAGAAGGATGTGGCAATCCAATCCCTAAGCAATCCCAAAACAACCAGACATTGAAAACCCTGTAAGAATCACTATGAGTCGGACACGACTGGACAGCACCTAACAATGTGTGTGTGTGTGTGTGTGTGTGTGTGTGTGTGTGTGTGTACACCATTCTCTACAAAATAAGAAAGAAACACTTACGATAATTACAATCCTGTTCTGGTTGCATGGCTGTAGCTGGTATTCATAGCTACCCTCTCTGGATTGTCTCCACCTTCAGCGAGCACCCCAGGAGGTCTTGGTTCATTACCAAGAGGGGTGACCTCCAGTTTTCATGGCTGACATTATAGGTTAGTGAGTCAGATAACAACCAGTTCATATTGGGCAGCTCAGGTCGTATGGTAACTTGCAGGCCCATGATTAAGCATTCAGTTTCCACCAAGGCCTAGTAGCAGTCCAAGAGCTTTTTCTTAAAAGAAGAATAGTTGTGTTCAGATCATGGCAGGGCCTTACTCTAAAATCCCAAGGGCCTCCATGGTGAGTCACCTATGCTGGCCTGCTAAAGGCCCCAAAAAGCATCCCTATCTGCCACTGACACTTTAAGTACCATTGGTTCTGCTTGATCATATGGCCCAGGTCGCAAAGCAACCTGTGCACCAGCCTGGACCTATTGCAAGCCTTCTCTTATTCTGAGCCCCCCTCAAAACTAACTTTGTAAGTCATTCTGTATATGGGCTGGAGTAATGTATACATGCCTGCAGTGGTAGCCCTGTGGCATCCGATCCCGTCAGATCTCGGAAGCTAAGCAGGGTCGGGCCTGGTTAGTACGTGGATGGGAGACCGCCTGGGAACACCAGAAGCTGTAGGCTTGGGAGAAGGACCTGGCAACCCCCTCCCAAAAATCAATCTGCCATTGAAAACCCTATGAACAGCAGAGAAGCACTGACAATAGTGTTTCACCTGTTGTACAAAGGGTCGCTATGAGTCAGATACCGACTCGACGGCACCTAACAACAACAACAACAATGTATACATATATGGGCTGGGGTTCCCAAGTGAGGAATGTGCTAACCCCCAAATCCAAATAAGCCTAATAGGCATTATTCTTTTTTTTAGTAGTCAGAGGAACCAGGTGCAGCCACTTATTCTTTACCTTAGAAGGAATATCTTGGCATGGTCCACACAACTGAACTCCTAGAAACTTTACTGAGGTAGAAGGCCTTTGAATTTTAATTGAATTTATTTCTCATCCTCTAATATGCTTTACCAAAAAGAAAAGACCAAATTACATGTCAAAAGAGACAGTAGAACTTGCCCTTGAACATCCAGCAGCTAAAGTAAAAGGAAGACGTGATGAAGTTAAGGAACTAAACAGAAGATTTCAGAAGGCAGCTTGAGAAGACAAAAACAAATATTATAATGACATGTGCAAGGAGCTGGAGGCAGAAAACCAAAAGGGAAGAACATGCTCTGTGTTTCTCAAGCTTAAGGAAGTGAAGAAAAAATTCAAGCCTCGAGTGGCAGTAGTGAAAGATTCTACAGGGAAAATA
>VMDO01027434.1:0-25265 GCA_007922755.1 Pedetes capensis
GTTCTCAGAAACCCATACTCTATCATTTCCATTGTTGTCACTAATAATTTGCTTTTTAAGGATTTAAAAGGAGAATTTTGTGAAAATTTTGTCCAAATTCTCACCATACATTACAGACCAGCAGGTTAATAAACTTTATATGTAAAAAAATTTCACCTATTTTTGCAGGCTACACACATACTTTATTATTATTATTATTATTAATGAGAATAATGCAACTAGGCGACAGAATTGAGGAAACATCTAGGTTGTTTTCCCTTCCATTTCAAATAATGTGCAATGATCATTTGTTGCTAACATAAATAATTCAAAAAGCATTTGTCCCAGTTTAATTTTGAATACTTCAATCCAGTTATATCAATCCATGTTTCATAAACAAAAACAGAGTAAATATTGTAGTAAGTACGTCCACAGTATTTATGGTTATGTAATTGCAGATATGGAGACAAGGAAATAGGATGAGATGGTAGCTCAAAATAAAGTCAGAAATTTACACTCTGAAAGATTTCTGATTCCACTATTAACTGATCTAGAAAATTTACTCGCAATGTGCATTCGTAAAATGAGTATGATTGAACAGGGTTGTTGTGTAACCCATGTGTGATAATTCCTGTAGTGCATTTATCAGAGTTTGATACAAACCAAAACTTCAGTAAATATTTAATTATACTTATTATTTTGAAATTTTTCAATTGTTGGATTAAGTAACCTTATCTACAACAAGTTTTCTTAATAAAAATAACCAGAGTTAACTATTCATCAAATATCTGTTGGGTACTGTAGCACAGATTTTTCATTAATTTTCACACTTTCTTATCAAAGTTGCCCTGTATCAATCTTTTGTTCATCTGTTCTAAAGAAAGCAACAATGTGAAAATTTACTATCACAAAATAGTCACAAGCAAATTGTGGCTCTAAAGCAATTATATCTGGTCAAATTTTGCCTTTATATTTCTAACTCCTGCTTAATCATTAGTTAGGTCAACAAATATTTGCTTTTTTTTATAATGCTTTCCTAGCCTAAGTAATTGCAAATAATGTTCTTAAATATTGCTAAATACATAAGTATGTTTGGAAACACTGTCAACAGACAATACCAAGAGTTACCATTTACATGGTTTCAAGAGTAGTTTTGCTTTTACTGTCAAGAGAAACAGATAAAAATGTGATTAAAAATGATACAATACTGAATTTTTTAAAGATGGCTTGGAATACCTCAGTAAATAATTTACACATACTTAATTTCTAAATTCCTTGAGGAATGGTTATTGTCTTGAAAGACTGTGAAAGTTTTAAGTTAAGTATGGTTGTAGCCAGTGGCTCAAACCCAGAAAAATACTCCAAGATACAAATAGATTGGGAGAAGAAGCTTTATTAGACTGGCCAGCCAGCTGCCTCAGACCCAGAAGTGGACTTGGAGGGAACAGAGGCGGGTGTGGGCCTGTCAGTTGTTTTATAGGGCAGTTTGAGAGATTCTCAGAGGCAGAGAAGTTGATATACAGAAGTAGAATTTTTGCTGTTAAGGGGAAGGGGAGTACAATGGAAGTTTACATTTCCCAGAGCCCAATCCTTAATAGGAATCCCCAAATTTGACCTTTTACAGGGTTATCTTGTGATAACACACTTTTCTCAACTCAGCCCTTCACAGAATGAAGCAGGCACATCCACCTTGTGACATAGCTCCCCTTATCAGTTTGCTCCCCTTAGCAGCTTTTCTTAAGAGCTGGCTTTCAAAGAACCAGAGTGATTTTAAAATGACCTTAGGCCTGCTCTTCCAGTATCAGCACAGACATATAATAATGACTATCAACCCAACTCCTACTGGGGGTGAGGAGTGTTATAAGAGACTCTCACTTCAACACCAATGATAGGTCTAGTCCAGATAAATTACAAAATCATCAATTTTAAAAAGCCAGTTAGAGAGCTAGGGGTGCAAAGATCTCCATGTAAAATAAGTTTCTGAGAGAAACATTTTTTATAGAAGGGAAAGGACTTACCACTCCTCATTACTCATATACAAAGCAAAACCAGTAAGGTGACAGAACCCATACTTTAATAGATTTTAAAATCTACACATAGGCAGGCACAGATGATCTTATTAAAAGAAAAAACAGGATCCACATGTTTACTCTATTTTATTACACTTTTACGAACAACATGGTTTTGTGTATCCAAGGATTAAGACATCACCATAAGACAGAGAAAAATCCCTGAAGGAAAACAGGATTTTCACCAAGAATAAGGTAACGACATGCCAAAGAGAGGGACAGGGCAAGATAAATAAGAGAGATAAAACATAAACATGTACCCAAACCAACTCCCCTACACACATGTTGTTGTTGTTGTTAGGTGCTGTCCAGTCGGTATCCGACTCATAGCAACCCTCATAGGGTTTTCAATGGCTGACTGTTTCCAGATTGCCTTGGGAGTGGATTGCCATGCCCTTCTCCCATTTTTGTGGTGCTGGGAATTGAACTCTGGACCTCAGAGACTGCAGTGCAGCGCTCTACCAACTAAGCTAAATTCCAGCCCTACACACATATGTACACCCTAAAGGCCTGACAGGAGATGTAATATGCCTTATTGGAGGGGTGGGTATATTGAAATTATTTATTTTAACCTGCACTATCTTTGTCCTATCCTCAGGATAGTAGATAATGTGACTTATAGTATTTAATTTTTAAGTGTTTTATGTTATACAAGAATGCTGAACTTAAATTTTGGCTCCTTTAATTCAAATACATTCCATTTTATATAGGGCTAAAAACTCAGGCAACATTCCCATTTTAATTAGATCAATATTATTTGTTGCCTTTTTTTACTTATTCTCATTTTGAAAGAAAGTCATGTCATTTGGCAGAGAGGATAAGTTGCAAAGTGTTTTTATTTTCTTAATTAATTATATTGGTAAATAATTTATGCATATGCATTTATCAATTTTCTTTTTATAACATGTCATATGATATTTCACCACCATACTAAATGTACCCAGTGACAGATTACTGGAAATATACATTCATTATATTGAAAAATGTTTTTATTTTTAATAAGACTGACATATTTCTCATATACTCATATACTTTAAATTCTCATACACTTAAAATAAAATTTCAATATACTTAAATTAGTTCATCTTAGCCTAGTTTTATTGACTCTTTGAAAACTGAAAAAGATAGAATTTTCTATTTTTAGATGTGCAAGCTATTTCTGGAATAAGTACATTTCTTTCTTGGCTACTAAAGAGAGCATTTGAAAATCCCTGTGTCCTACCTTTTGCCTAATTTTATGGAGTTAATAAAATTTTGGCTTAAAAAATAGAGTGGAGACTGTCTTACCCATAAATGTTGATATGTAGGGAAAATACTGAAAATGATAGTTATTTTGAAATTATTTTCCTCTTAAATGAAAAATATAGGAAGATTGAAGACAATGGAGGGTAATATAATAAAGATCTTATGATTTTGAGCACATCTGAACTCATGTGTTTTTCTCTTCATAGGAGAGAAGATACATTTGCTTAAAAATCCCACTAATGGCTATTGGGAGTCTGTTCCTTATTACTCTTCTTTTTGATTTACCCAGAAGGGCATTTTCCTGGCCTCATTTTTGTTAGACTGGCCCCTGAGATAGCACTACCTAGTTGCCTAACATCGTCTCCAGTATGATTGATATGGTGAATTTTTCTTTGGTTGTTGAAGCTCTTGCTTTACAAATCCTCTTTATTGGCTGACTCACCAATGAACTCCAATCCAATGGAGACAAGAAACACTATTCCTGCTGACTTCACTTCATAACCAAATTGACTTTTCCTGGATGAACAGATTTTGGTTTGCCATGAATAGAAAGGGATTTTTACGGTAGCAAAGACTTCCACATGTGTTCAGATAAAATCCATTGGTTGTACTTTTATATATTCGAAATTCATTCAAGTAATAATAGTTCATCTTCTTAACTTTCAAGGTTTTGAGTTCCATAAGATTGGCCTTGCATATATTGGTTCCTCTTTTGGGTTGTAATATTATGTCCTTTGGGTCTTATAAATTTTATCCCTCCATTTTCATAGTTAGATCTCTCTCTAAATCAACATTTTCAGGAAACAGATAAATAAATAAATTCTGGAAGAATGAAATCATTAGCTATAAATCTGAAAACTTTAAGAAACAAATTGATTTTTTCTGTTTGTGGGCCTGGAGTTTTCTCCCTAGCTCTGTTTTAATTTCTAGGTAATCTAGAACTAATTTGTTGAATGTAGTGAATTTCAGCTTATTAAAGTCAACATTGCTGCTTTTTAAAAATGTCCAATTCATTGCATCTTACCTCATGATGATTATTTGGAATCTCTAGGAGCAGGAACTAGATGAACTAATATAATTTAAATGTGAAGTCCAGCTTGAGATCTACAAATCAAAGCATATCATAGTCCTTGAAGTAACATCTCTCCTTGAGAACAGTTTCATTTTTATTTTGAAGACGCATCAGGGCAGAATTGATCCTGTTGAGGGACCTAAGTCTTATTATTGTGAAAATAGTGTATACTTTTCTTGTGGATAATCAGTCTAAACTGTGGGTTTATCAAATTATATTTTTAAAATAACCTATTACTTAAAATAATAATTCTGAGTTCAATTTTGTATGATATAAATACAGAATATATAAAATTGCATTTCTATTTTGGGAGCTATCATTATGTATTCCTTCATAATTTTCTCCATATAGCACAAGCTGTATAGGATTTTACTAGCTCAGGTAAAAAGTGGTTCCTAATTACACTTTTATGAGCATTTATTTCTCATTGGAGGAAGATAATTTTAAGGCTTTATTGACTTTTCCTCAGGGGTTGATTTTGTAGTAAACAAGTAACAATAAGCTTAAGGAACAGATTTGAACAGAAGCCTCTGGGTACTGATGCTTAGAAAAATATTTAATATTCACAGGAGAATCGGGATTGGTGGATACTATTTTTTGATGAATCAAAAAGCAAAATTCTATATCTCCACTCACTTCATAAATCAAAATTAACTTGAGTTTTTTATTAAAATTTCTTGAATTTATATCATCTTTTATCAAGTTGCCTTGGTTATTGTGATTATTATGCTTTAATATTTAGCTGGCTTATGTGAAGAACTGCAATGAAAACCTTTAACTAGTTTAACAAAAAAGTTCTCTGCAACAGCAGAAAATGTGCACAAAGTATTATTCTAACTCCTTAATAACTGTTTTTATTAAATTTTAACTAGAAGTTAGTTTTAAGAGGAGTATAATTTTCTTTCTCCTAAGGATCTTATTTGAAAACTGAGTTAGTATCTGTTTAAAATAACTTTGAAATTTGTTTGAAAGAATTTGTAGTCATAATTAGTAGTAGAGTGGGTAAAGAATGTACCAAAGCGTGTACTTTGTGCTTTCCACTGACTTTATGTGATCTTTCTCAGTACCATTTTCTCTTCATGCCAATTATTTTCCAAATTAACTTTTCAATGTCTATTTTGGTTGTGTATTTATCTATGTTAAATTCTTTCTGAAACAATGAAACAACTATAAATAAGTAAAATACCCTAAAAAGTACAAACTGCAAATCTTGAGGAGACACATTAAAAATTCTACCTCAAAATGATAAAGACTTAAGAAAAGGATACAGAATTGATGCTTCCTCTGTCCACAGGAATTAGTCTTTCACAAAGAATTGCTGAGCATTTTGCTAGGGTTCAAATGCTCTCAGTAGTGCTTACAATGGCAGATGTTCTACCTTTATAAATTCAACATTTCTCTGTTACAAAAATACCCATGTTATGTTTTGAGCATATTAATTATTAATTGGATACACAATTGAATCCTGGATGTGAAAAAGTTAAAAGCTTCATCCTTAGGAAAGTAATCTATTTTCAAAGCTGTATTTAGGAAGGTGATGGGTATCCAAGAGTCAGTCAATCAAGTAAAACAGCAAAAGAAACTGAAATGAAACTGAAAATGGTAGAGCAACAGAAGGAAAAATGATTTTTTCCTCAGCACAACAATTTAAATAAATTGAATGCACTATCAGGAAGACAGCATGCTATTTTTAGGAGCTGGAAATTGTCAGTACAGCCTTTTCTAGATTTTCTCCAAGCTGCTGGCAGACTCATTCCACTCACCCATTAGGATGGGGAGGAAAAGGAAGCCAGGTGGCTTATGTATGCACTCAAAAACAAAGTGGTTTTATCCAAAAGTGAGAATGGACAAGAAGCAAAGCTAGTTTTGTGATCTGGAAATGGGATTGAGACTTCTTTAAAAAAAAAAAAAATCCTGTCACTGGAAGACTATTTTGAAACACTGAAGAAATTTCTGCTTACAAACAATGGAACTTGCTTATTTTGGCGGGAGAGTCACCAACCTGTCTATAATGGTTTTACAAGCTTTGAATACTGACACATATAGATTAAAAAAAAATAGGTAGTAGTAAATTTGAAACACTTGCTACTTAAGTAACTTTTAATTTGGCCTCATGGATGTCATTTGAAGTCAAAATGACAATCAATTCAAAATAAAATTGTTTCCTATTACCAATGACTTAAACTATGAAAACAGTGAAATGAGGAATTTTGAGTGTGCATATGCATCCTACTAATAAGTTATATATTATATATAGCTGTATAGACTTAGAAATCTAAAGAATAATATAAACATATACAATCTGGAACACATTATTTTTCTTCACTTCATTATCAAATAAAAAAGGTGTAAATTGCCTGAATTTTATCAGACTTCATAATTGAGAATACCCATGACTTAAAAGATATGTTTACTGCAATGTTAGCAAAATTGAATTGTGACTACTTTATTTGCTTAATATTGATGATATTGGTAAAATAGTTAGTTTTTAAAGGAAAGGAAAAATTATTAAGAAAACCATAGTTCTGATTCCTAACTCATCCAATGAAACTGAGTAGCCCTTACAGGTGTACACTTTGCAGCTCTCTCACTCTCTCCTGCATTATACATGGGGCAGTTGCTTTCCAGACAGAGATGATCATTGCTTGACCTGTAGTTGGTATGAGCACATACCTACTTATGGATATTTTAAAGAGGGGCCAAAAAAGTACCATTATGGTTAATAATAAGAAGAAAAAAATTTTTAAAAGACCAGAAGGCATTTAAAGAAGGGAAAAAATGTCTTTCTGCTCTCAGTTTTAAGTCTAAAAATATGATAATTTACAGACATTTGGTGTTATCGCTCATAATTGAAATTTCATAGTTGAAGGAGTGGAAAAGTGGAATAGGATGTATTTATTAATATTAAATCACCTATTTCAAAGTGTGAAAGCAAGTTAAGTAACTGAACAGTTTCTTAAGAGAAAGAAAACATTAAATTAGTGTTTCATGCTTTAGTAATTTTGATTGCTAAGATGTTAAATGATACTTTGGGTGTGATTCTAGTTTCAGGACCTTATTGTATAACACATATTGAAACTTTTTTTCTGTCATCCTCTGTGTTTTTGAGTTTCTGTCTGTCCTTTGTCAAAACAAATGTGACTCGATGGCACCAAACAACTTCTTAACATTGTCCTGTTGAAAATTTCTATCTCATCTCTGTTGCGTTACCACATTATGTAAATGTCTTTCTTTCTTTCTGTATACTTTTTGTTCCCTTTGCTGTTTCAAAGACAAAAAGAACTTAAAAATTCATCTTGATGAGGTTGGAGTCTTCTGAATAAGAGTTCAGCTCCCCTGTGCTGACCATTTAATCATTCCACTTTGAAGTTTCTTTTTTTTTTTTTTTTCACATTTCTAGGGTAAAGTCAGAAATTAGTGTGCTGTGATCATAACAGATGGGAATAACAACTTTTAGTCCATCTCCAAAAGTAGGGGATATTTTTCTCTAATCCCTTTGCTTCTTTTCAACTGCTCTGGAATAGCTTGCATGAACCCTTCAATGAATTGAACATTTATTAAAAGAAAATATTCCTTTTTATTGAACTTCTACAAATTCCAGAGGAGAAGGGTTTACAAATCACAGCTATGCATTTGAAAGGAGGAAGAGAGAACTATGGGGATACCAAGGTAATTTAATATTTTATTAAGTGATCCTGCTGCAAATATATTAAAGCTTAGAAATGAATTTTAACCTTAGAGCTCAAAATAGCCAAATTTCATGTTTTAAGTTTTTGTAGAATTGTTAAGGTTTAAGAAGATTTGAAGCTGCATAAGCACTACCCACTTTTCTTCACTGTTATGATTATTACTTTAGAATTTGGCAAAACAAGGCTCTTAACCATTAAAAGTACAAGTCCATTCTAGCATGGACCAGAATGAAATGCCTTATACTTGTTGTTCTATATTTCTTAGATGTTTTAAATGCAAAGAAATTCACACAAAAACTCATATACACACAGATAAACACGTGCAGGTCACAATGCTACCTAAACCATGTTCTGTTACAAAGCAATCTCAATAGACTGCCTAATGGTGAGTAACACTGTAACATTCAGGGAAATACAAAGTATAGTTGTATATTGTATAGGAAAAGGCTTTTGAAGCACTTTCTTAGTCCATTTCTGGCACTAAACTCTCTTAACCAGATCTTCTTAATATTTGCATATGTTGGAAACATCTCAAATAGGAAGAAGTAATTCAAAGGCTAAGAGAATATGAACTCCTTTCTAAAATTTGATTGCCATTTTGTTTGCATTACAGATAAAATTGTGGCTCTTTAGTAACTAAAGACAGAATTTAAAAGTAAGTGTATAAAGTATATAAAATATAGATGTTTGGTAGTATAATCACATAATTATTGATGTAAATAATATTAAATATTTTTAAAAATAATAATAAATAAATAAATAATAAATAATAATTTATTATCTCAAAATGATAAAGACTTAAGAAAATGATAGAGAATTGTTGCTTCCTCTGTCCACAGGAATTAGTCTTTCATAAAGAATTACTGAGCATTTTGCTGGGGTTCAAATCCTCTCAGAAGTGCTTACAATAATTTAAATTTAATAATAAATAAATAAATAAATAATATTAAATATTAAATATTGATGTATAAATATAAATAAATAATATTAAATTAAATTTAAATATTATTAAATAATATTTAATATTATATTGATATAAATAATGTTAATATTATGTATAATGTAAATAATATTAAAATTAAATATTAAATATAAATAATAATAAATAATATTAAATAATTCAGGATTTTAATGATTTGTAGTCATTTTAGTAAGTATATCAATATAGTCACACTAATTCTGATGATTATTTGATCTAATCCTTTTCTGTAATTTAAAATGAGAAAGAACAATTTTTCCTTCTTGAGGAATTCCTATTTTCATAAAAACTTATTTTACTTTACATTGGTTTTGAAAAGTATGATTTACTCACATTCTGGCAAATTTTCAATCTATTCATATAAAATATCCAGAAACTGTAAGTCATATTTCCCTGAATGTTATGTTCAAAAGATTTCCTGTTTAATGTTATTGATAGGAAATGATTATTTATGGTAAATATTCCAGAGTATCCAGATTATAAATTTAAATCAATTGTTTAGCTTAGTTTGATGTTTAATAACATGGAAAATGCACCTGACTGAGTGAATGCAAATGTATAAAAGAGCTAAATCCTCACTAATGTATTTATTCCTGGTAGCACTTGTTATTGTCCAATATTTTAAAAAAAGTATCCCCAACTAAAGACATCAATAGAATTAATCTGATTATTTTAGTGCAATGTTTTTTGAGACTAGAGTTTCTCTTTGTGTGATGGGTACTGGGCTCCCAGGTCCATGGTCCCAGGGATAAATGCTCAGATAGCCAAGGCAAGGGAGAGCAAGGAAAGTTATTGTGAAGATAGACAACATTTCTAAAGAATAGAGGGGGTCCCGCCTGTGGAGCTGAGGTGGGGCTGTGGCATTGGCGTTTTTAATGTCTCTTTCTTAGGGCTGGACTTTTTGAGCGTGCTATAGTAGATTCTGCCTATAGCCATACCACTGTGGCGTCAAATCCTGTCAGATCTCAGAAGATAAGCAGGGTCAGGCCTGGGTAGTACTTGAATAGGAGACCACCTGGGAACACCAGGTGTTGCAGGCTTGGGAGAAGGACTCAGCAACTCACTCCCAAAAAGCAATCAGCTGTTGAAAACCCTAAGAATAGCAGAGAAGCATTAACGATACTGTTTTGCCTATTCTACATAGGGTCACTATGAGTTGGACACTAATTCGAAGGCACCTGACAACATAGTAGCTTGTGGCTGGTATTTAGCTCAGTTGGTAGAGTGCTGCTCTTCAGTCTTTGTGGACCTGGATTCAATCCTGAACACCACAAAAATAGAAGAAGGACTTGGATGTCTACTCCTGAAAAAATCCTGAAACAATCAGCCGTTGATAACCTTATAGGGGTCAACTATGAGTCAGACCCAACTGGACTTGATGGCATCCAACAAAAACAATAGTAGATTGGCCGTCAGTTAGGGGTTAGCTGTATGTTGGCCCAATAGAGTTAAAAGAGAGTCGTCATATTGTTTGTACCTAGAGATTGATTAGCTAGCTGAGTGCTGGCCAAGTCATGGCAATTGTTTTTCTTAGAAGAATGGGACTTGATCTGGTGACTATTGACCAAGTCACTACCTGCTTCCTTTGAAGAATAGGATTTAGGATAATGAGACTGATGTGGCTTTACTGAAACTTAGGTGATCCAATTGGTTGCTTGGTGACCACCTTGCCTCACTGGTTCCTTATTTCCCTGAACTTGTCCGAAATTTAGTAATTCTTGTCAAAATTACTGTGTAGTTCTTTATAATGGAATAGAGTTGATTTGTTATTTATAATGTTTCTATTCTTGTGATAATAATCTTCATTGTAAAGTGATTTTAGTTTTCTGAGGTATTTACATTTGCCGTACTTGGGCTTAGTATGTGAACTGCCAGAACTTCCTCTAATCCTTTAGCAGATAAGGGATTTACTACTCCAAAAGTTTGGCTACCTCAAGAGCAGAACTAATTTAAAAGAAGAAGAAGAAGAAGAAGAAGAAGAAGAAGAAGAAGAAGAAGAAGAAGAAGAAGAAGAAAGAAAGAAAAATTGTATGCTCTAGGCTTTTAGTTCATTGCTACTACTTTTTGAAGTCTATGGCACTGTAGGATCTAGAGGTAAAGAAGTCTAAGGTATCCAACTAAAAGTATAGGTCATAGAATCATGAGGAGTGAAGGAAATGTAGTCCCTATTTTATTTTTTCCTAATGATTAACCCAAACCAGCCAACTTTTATGACCTACTATCATACAATATTTAAAATTCTAAATATGTTTGTTAGGAGATCAAAATCACAGGCTTCTATGTGTTACCTGCCTTGAGAAAAGTAGAGAAAAATATATCATTCATTTCTATCAAAATATTCCTTCTACATATAACATCCATAATTGTATATGTTAACTAATAACTTAAGTCTAGTTTCTTAGAAGTCATTGGACAGTAGCTTCAAAATATAACTTTTGAAATGCCACTAACCTGTTCCTCTCATTAGTCACTCCCTCTATCCCATTCAACTAGTCTCCAAAGTCTATAAATGTCTTTAAACCATGGCTTTCTCACCAGTCTGATGGAAGCTGATATTCACTAGCAGTATCAGACTACATTAATCAGCGAAGTGACCTCATTGTACCTAGTCCTCTCTATTTTGATCTCCTCTCCTTTATGAAGCAGAAATCATCTTCTTCAAAATGGTCGTGTTACCCTGATGTGTCAGCCATCCTCCTCTGAAAGTAATTTTTTTAAATACCTCAGAAATGTCTAAAATGTACCTATAAACTGGTTGTGTACCTTTTAAAAATCTCCATTCACCTTCTTTCTTTCCTTCCTAACCTCCTTCTCTCTTTCCCTCCCTCCCTTCTTTCTTTCTGTCTTTCTGTCTTCTGTCTTTCTGTCTTTCTGTCTTTCTGTCTTTTGATTCTGGAAGTTGAACACAGCATCTCTGAGCTCAGCCACCACTCAGCTACACCTGTCGCTCATTTGCGAAAGATTTTTCTCTCAGTTTTGCAAGGGTACACCTGACCTCAAACTTGCAATCCTCCTGCCTTCACCTCAAGAGTCTCTGAGATGACTATGCTGGGCTCTCTATTTTCTGTCTTTAAAAGTGATGCTAACCATAAGCAATTGATTTCCCCTCATACTCTACCCTAAACTTTCTTTACAGGTTCTGATTTCTGTGCTTAAAATATTCACTGTCCATTGTTTAAGGTCGCAATAAAATGTCAGTTACTTTCTGAAAGCACTCTCCAAAATTACTAATTCAAATTAGGTCATTCATAATTGTTCATTCATTCATTCATTATTTATTTATTTGAGGTGGTGAAAGCATTTATTTTTATGTTAATTGTGAGTTTATAATGAATTCAATATCCTATGTTCTCAAATGACTTCTTTGTGCTTAGGACACAGTGCAGTAGGGATTTAATGAAGGATTGCATAATTTATGACTAAATTTCACCTCACTTTATGATCTATCCTTTGGCAAAGTATTTTTTCCTTCAAAATGGTGATTATTTTTCATCTAGCTTTTGAGAATGCTTTAACGCACTGGAAGCATATTCCTATCCCATCAAACCTAAAGTGTAATTAGAGCTCAAAGTAATATAATGGATTTTCTAACTAACTGTATTTGAGAACCATCTAAAGATTTATATGAAATTGTAGATGGGTGTGCAAGAGGATTAATTAAACATCCTGACAATCAGTATAGATTAATCTAATCAAACAATATAAATAAAATATAAAAATGTTTGCTTAACATTATCATTGTATGTTAAATAACTCACCCTCTCTCTAAATTTCTCTCTCTCTCTCTCTCTCTCTCCAGATTCTAAGCCAACTCTTCTGTCTTGCATCAAATTGTATCCCTCCCAGCTTACTCAGGTATATCGTTTCAGCAAAGTCTCTTCTCTCCTCTGTACCGATTTTTTCTTCCAATTTGTTTGCTCTCTGCAAACCTAATGTCTCTCGTTATAGAACAAAGAAAAAATCATAAAATGATCCTTTTTTCCACTTCTCTCCAGTTCACTCATCCTCATCCCTTTATGATAAAATTTTTAAACTAGTTGGTCACATCCTCTGTGCTTATCCTCTCTGATCTCACTCTGTTTGGAGTGCACTGCAGTGGCTGAGTGTCATGCTGACCCATCAAAACAGCAACTAACTGTCACAAATAGCCTTTATATTATTAAATAGATTCTGTTTTTTCTTGTTCTCTAATTAATGATATTTTGACAATTTATTCATGTTTCCAGTACATCACTTGCAATTGGTTAGCTCTTACCTTCCTGGGACATTTTTAGTCTCTTCCTCTCTTACTTTTTATCTCCCTAACATCTCAATATTTGAATAATCTTCTATTCACTGCCAGTTGCATTTATTTGATTTATTGCACCCAGTTACAAGATTTGATGTCTGTATTGATGACCCTCACATACACAATTCCAATCAAGAAGTTTCCTCCTGAACTCTACATTTATTTACTGAAATCCCTGTTGGACATCACTACTTACAGATGTATCAATACATCAATACATCAATCTTATTAGGTACAAATATCAACTACTGATTTATATAGTCTCAAGCCTATAACTGCTTTAGTTCTGCCTTTTATACCTTAGTAAATAACAACTTCAGTTTTTTTGTTAACTATTGAAGTAAAAATGTGCAATTATCTTGACTTTTTAAGTTTCATATTATCAATTCCTATAGCATTTATTTTTAATATGTACCACAAATCCATCCACTCCTTACTCTATCCAGTACTGTGACAACCCAGTCTCAAAGTGTATTTTGATTATTCACAAAAATTGTTACTGAATTCCCTTTCTATTCCTTAGGCCCCACGCAACACTTGTCTGAAAACAATCCTGGTGATCTTACTAAAATTTTGGTTATCTACTAGAGGTGATTTACCCCTTCATTGGGGAATATTTGGAGTTGATTTGGAGAAGGATTTGGTGATATCTTCTGTTGTCAATATTGGGGAGAAGTTAGTGGATACAGGACAGAGGCCGCTAAGCATTCTATAATGCACACAGGAGTGCCATGCCACTTCTCCTTTAAAATATGTCATTTTCCTTTCCAAGACATTCTAAGAGAAACCCATCTGTCTTCAAGTCAAAACCAGTATATTTGAAGTTGATTCCACACTGTGGCCTACACAGTTCCTGTGTACCTATTTCTCAGATCGTATCCCCTCATAATATGGCATGTTTCACTCTTATGCAGCCATAGTGTCTTAGGTTGGGATGTGTAAAATTAGTTGCTATATTCCAACCTTAGCAGTGAGGTAAATTTCTCACTTACTTCTTTGACATGTCTTCTCAAAATTGGCTAAATGAGGTCTTCTGTGGACACCATGTATGAAATGTTACCCCCAATACCATATACACTGATATAACTGGCCTCCCCTGTTGCCTTTCTCAGTTTTATTTTTGCATAACTTATTTACTAAAAATAAAACTCTCTCTACAATATTAGCTCAATGAGGTTAGGTACACCTTTTTTTTACTGTATTTTCTGTACTTCTTAGATACTTACAAGAATTCATTGAATAAAAACATGTTCAATAAATATTTGTTATAACAATGAATACATAGTAACATGGAAAATTCATTGATATTTATGTCTTGACATAGCATTAGGTTAAATTTTGCTTTACTGGAATCAAGGGAATAAAACTTGAAATAAAGAGTTTTGATTACTCACACATTTTATTTTGATGGCATAAAAGCAGAAAATCTAATAAGCTCCTGTCAGTCAAAGGAAACATGGAATACATCAATAAAATAGAGATCAAAGGGCACAGGGACTGGGAGAGATGAATTTAAATGTTCTTTAATTTTCTCTCCTACATTCTATTGATAAGGAATTAATGGGTTATTCCTCAGTTCATTGATTTACTTTAAACCAAATTGAAAAGTAACAAATTACCTGAATTCTTAAAAGATAATGTCTGATAATCAGCAATGTGTACTTCATAAATTCCCTATGCAAATCCATGTAAAAAGCTAATTACAGACCTAAGTGATAAAATGTAAAGTTATTATTGTTGACATAGCTCATTCATGCCAGCTCATTCTGTCATTCACTCCACCTGTTTCATGGTTTATTTTGTAGGGCATATGCAGAAATTAGATTTGTTACTATATTTCACTTTGAAATTATAGATAATTTTGGAATTTTGGGTACTGAGTTATGTGTTGTTGTTGTTAGGTGCCATCGAGTCGCTATCTGATTTATAGTGACCCTCACAGGGTTTTCAATGGCACATTGTTTTGGGATTGCCTCAGGAGTGGGTTGCCAGGTCCTTCTCCTGTTTTTGTGTGGTGCTGGGAATTGAACTCAGAGACTGCAGAGTGGCGCTTTACCAAATGAGCTAAATCCCAGCCCCACTGAGTTATGTAGAACCTACTTAATAAAATGTAAATTAGAGAAGCCTGTAGCTGTACCATTGTGGCGTACAATCTCTTCAGACCTCTAAAGCTAAGCAGGATGGGCCTGGTTATTACTTGGATGAGAGACAGCCTGGGAACACCAGATGCTGTAGGCATGGGAGAAGGACCCAGTAGCCCACTTCCAAAAAATACTGAGCCACTGAAAACCCTATGAACAGTAGAGAAGCACTACCAGTGTTCGCCTGTTGTATACGTAGGGTTGCTTTTAGTAGGATACTGAACAACAACAACAAATAAGAGGAATGTATCATGTAGTATGTTTTGCTTACAAAAGCAAGTAATGCTAATACAAAATATATTGCATTATAAAGAAAAGCATCCTCTAATACATCAAGTTGATACAAAGATAAATATCAGGAATACCTGCTTATTCCCCCTCCATTAACATCCTAACAACACCAACTTAAATTTCTTTCATCTGTGTTTTATATTTTTCTTTGTATAGACCTTTCCATTTATTGTTAAATTCATTCCCCAGTATTATATTTATTTTTTATTTCTTCTATAGAATTGCCTTCTTTTTTACACTTTCCAGATTACTTGCTATTGGCATGTATCAACACTACTGATTATTTTACGTTGATTTTATAACCTACAACTCTCTTCAACTTGTTGATATCCCCTAATAGTTATTTAGGTAGACTTTCTGAGGTTCATATATATATATATATATATATATATATATATATATATATATATGATTTTATCTTCTGCAAATAGTGACATCTTGACAGCCTCTTCCAGTTTGAATGCATTTTTTTTCTTATCTCATTGCTTTGGCTAGGACTTCCAGAATTATGTTAAATAAAAGTGGTGAAAGTAGGCATTCTTGTCCTACTCCACATGTTAAAGAAAAATATTTGAGTTTTTCCCCATTCAATATTATGTCAAATTCAATATTATATGTTGCCTTTATTATGATGAGGTACCTTCCTTCTATACATAAAATTGTACAGAAATTTTTATCATGAGAAATGGTGAATTTCAACAATTACTTTTTCTTCATCTGTTGAGATGATCATATGTATTTGTCCTTCATTCTGCTGGCATGATGTGTCACACTAATTGATTTGAATATGTTGTGCACTCCTGCCATCCAACTTGATCATGATGAATAATTGTTTTAATGTGCTATTGGATTAAGATTTTTTTAAATATTTCATTATGGATTTTACACCTTTGATCATCAAATATATTGGCTTCTAATTTTCCTTTTTTTCTCTTTTGATGGTGCATCAGGGTAATTCTAGCCTCATTTTGTTGTTGTTGGGCACCCTAGAGTCAGGCTGACTCATAGCTACACTATATACCACAGAAGGAAACACTCTTTGACACTGTGCCATTCCTCACACCATTGTCAGTGGTCCTCTGCTATTCATAGCATTTTCCATGGTAGATTGTTTTGAGAGTGAGTTGCCAGGTCCTTCTCCCTCACCTTCAGCACTTGGGATTCCCAGGTGGCCTCTCATCCTAGGTCTAACAAGGCTGACCTCACTTAGCTTCTGAGATTAGGTGGGATCAGATGCCAGGGTCCTATGGGTACACACTTTGAATTAAAAACAATACAATACAATAAAGAGAGTATAAAAGCATTTTACTACAGCATCTTCTCCCCCCAAAAAATTTAAGGCAACTTACAATAAGAATTATATACAATGGATATATCAAAATAAAACAAATGGGTATTCTCAGTAATAAATGGGTTATAGAGTGAGGCTAAGAAAATAGAGATTGTTATGACTTGACAATAACTTCATCAGACTCTTTAAATAATCCTTCTAACCCCATGCTACATCTTTAAAGAGTGTAGAAAGATAAGTGAGCAGTGGCTCACTCTACCATTGTGAACAAGTTCTATATATATCACAGCACCCTCAAAACACATCGTGCAATAATTTCATTTGAGAATTTAATCCATAGGGTTAAATATTTTCTTCACATTAGAGACAAGGAAACAAACTCAGAGATATAGCTTGCCTTAGTTCTGTCACACTACTAGTGTTAGTAATATAATTTAAGTCCAAGTCCTACCCAAAATCATTATCTTGACTCCTGAGGAATCATAAACTACCAAAGGGGTACATGTCATCATAAAGAGCCAATGCTTAAAGATTGAATTTTGCCATACATTAAGTGACTGGATTTTACCACATATTAAGTGATCCCTGAAGGAAACAACTTTACCAGGTGCATGCACACCTGTAATCCCAGCAACTCAGGAGGCTCAGGAAAGAGAAGCACAAATTTGAGACCAGAGGTAGCCTGGATAATTTAGCAAGACCGTGTCTGGACACAGAAACATTGAAAGGAGCTTGGAATGCAGCACAATGACAAATAGCTCACAAAGTATGCTAAAGGCTTTGTGTTCAACTCCCATATACTGCGAAAGGAAAAGAGAGAGAAAAAAAAGAGAAATTTTTCTAAGCCTCAGATTTTTCATTTGTAGAATGCAAACACTGATGCCTAGATTCACAGATTATTATAGGGATTAAAGCTCCTAGCATATGTCTACTGGTAACTATCTTATACAATTTTAGTAATGTTTAAATAAGTAATTCATATAAGTTATTTACAATAGACTAGGCATATGTTGTTTTTAGGTGCTGTGGAGTCGAGTCTAACTCATAGGGACCATATGTACAGCAGAATGAAACATTCCCCAATTCTGTACCAGGCACAGGATCTTATTTACGTTTAAGCCCATTGTTGCAGACACTGTGTCAATCCATCTGGTGGAGGCATATTGTAGACAATTAATAATAACTGCTATTATTGCTACTAAAGATATCAGAATTCTAAAGTCTAAGCTAAAAACAAGCTAACCTCTATAAGGTAGATGAAAATGAAGCCAGAAGAGAATTGACCCACTCTAAACATCCAGCTAGTAATTAACAGAAACCAAGTTCTCCCAAACATTATCATTATGAAGTCATGTCCTGTCGACCAGAAACATAGTTGCCTTGAGAATGGAAATCCCCTTTTGAAATTTATACAACAAGCCATTCATGGTGTAATCCCAATACTTCGGAAGCTAAGGCTTGATCATCATGAGTTCAAGGCCACTATGAAATAAATAGCAAGTCGAATGCTAGCCTCGGATACATAACAAGACCCCATCTACAAACAAACAAACAATGACAACAAAATAGGCACACATGACAGATGCCTCATAGAGTAAGTTTAGAAGTCTTATTTCTTTGATGTGAGACTACTTTTCATTACTTGTTATTGGTTTACTCAAATTTTAATTGTAATGACTCCTTTCATTTGTGATTTTATTTATTTGAGGATCATATCTCTTTTTCTTAGTCTAGCTAAGGGTTTGTTAGTTTTATTTATATATCTGAAAAGAAAATTCTTCATTTCATTGACCTTTCTTTTCCTTTCTTTTTCTTTTCATTTATTTTTTTTCTTCCTTTTCTTTCTTTTTTTTTGTTTGTTTTGTTCTTTTCTTTTCACTCCTTTTTTCTTTTCTTTCTTAGTACTTGGGAGATGAATCCAGGGCCTTACACATACTTTTGCAAGTACTCTACCACTGAGCTGCACTCCCAGCCAATTTTTTATATTATTTATTTTTCATTTATTTACTTTTTTTTCAGTCAGGGTCTCATTAAGTTGTTTAGGCCATCTCCAGCTTCAAACTCTCAATTCTGCTGTCTCTGTCTCCTGAGTCCTTGAGATTACAGGCATGCATCTCTCCACCGGACTTCATTTCATTGATTTTTAATATCATTTTGTTGTTGCTGCTTGGTACCGTCCAGTCAGGACTGACTCATAGTGATCCTATGTACAACAGAAGAAAACACTCCCTGACTCTGTGCCAGGCACAGAATTTTATTTATATTTAACCCTATTGTTCCTGACACTATGTAAATCCATCTAGTTGAGGGTCATCCTAGTTTTCATTGACCTGCCACCCCACAAAACATCATGTCCTTCTCTAGGGATTTGTCCCTCCTGATAACATGTCCAAAATACGTAAGACTACTCTTCCAAGGAGCATTCTGGTTGTACTTCTTCTAGGATAGATCTGTTAGTTCTATAGGCAGTCGATGGTATATTCAATATTCATTTCCAGTATCATAAATCAAGATCACCAATTCTTCTCCTATCTCCCTACTTTAATGTTCAGGTTTCACAACCATATGATGTGACTGAAAATACCACTTTCTGAGTCAGGCACTATGTCGTCTGCAATGTGACCTGTTAACTTTTCAACATTGTAAGAGAAATCTTTTGCAACAACTTGTCTCAATGAACTGTGTCTTTTGGTAGCCTGACTGCTGCTTCTGTGGGTGTTAATTGTAGAACCAAGTAAAGCAAAATCTTGAAGAGCAGTAATCTTTTTTCCATTTATCATGAAGTTGCAACTGACCCAGTTGTAAGGATTTTTGTTTTGCTGATGTTGAGGTGCAATCCATAAGGAAAGCTCCGTTCATTGATCATCATCAGTAAATGTTTCAAATCCTCTTCCCTCTGAGTAAGCAGACTTGTGTCATCTGCATAACACAATTTATTTAGTGACACTTCTCCAATCCTGATGCCACACTCCTCTTCATAAAACCAGCTTCTTGGATTATTTGATCAGTAGCATGGTGAAAGATACAGCCCTGACACACACCTTTCTTGACCTTAACACAGAGTTTCCTTGTTCTGTTTGAATTACTGCCTTCTGGTCCATGTACATATTATTCATGAGTACAATTAAGTCCTCTTGTATTTCTGTACTTCACAATTTTATCAATAATTGGCTATAATCCACACAGCCAAATACCTTTGCATATTCAATGAAACATAGATATCTTTCTGGTATTCTCTGCTTTCAGGTAATATCCATCTGACATCAACAATGACTTCCTTGATACAAAACACTCTTCTGAATATGACTTGATTTTCTGGCAGTTTTCTGTCTGTCTATATACTGCTGAAGTCTCTTTAGAATGGTGTTTAGCAAAATTTTACTTGTATGTGGTATTAATGTTATTGTTTGATAACTTCAGCATTTCGTTGGATCCCTTTTCTGTGGAATAGGCACAAATATGGATCTCTTCCACTCAATTGGCCAGGTGACCGCTTTCTAAATCTCTTGGCATAAACAAGTTAGCTTCTCTAGTGCTGCATCTGTTTGTTGAAACATCTGTATTGGAATTCTATCAATTCCTCAGGCCTTGTTTTTTGCCAATTCCTTCAAGGCAGCTTCCACTTTGTCCACATTGTCCTTTAATGCTGTTGGTTTCTGATCATATGCAACCTCATGAAATGGTTGGTCATCCACATATTCTTTTTTGTATAATGACTCTGTGTATTCTCCTCCTCCTCCTCCTCCTCTTCTTCTTCTTCTTCTTCTTCTTCTTCTTCTTCTTCTTCTTTTTGTACTGGGAGTTGAACCCAAGGTCTCACGCTCATACTTGCATGCTTTTCAAGTGCTGGACCACCTCCAGCTCATTTTTTTAAACTTTTTGAGACAGGGTTTTGCTAAATTATGCAGACTGCTTCTGGTCTCAAACTTGTGATCCTCCTGCCTCTGCCTCCTGAGCTGCTGGGATTACAGGCATGTGCCACCATGCCCGGTCCTTCCATCTTCTTTTGATGTTTATAGTGTTTAATATTTTCCCTGTAGAATTCTTCACTATTGCTACTTGAAGCTTGAATTTTTTCTTTAATTCCTTAAGCTTGAGTAAAACACAGTATGTTATTCCCTTTTGGTTTTCTATCTCCAGCTCTTTGCACATGGCATAATAGTTGATTTTGACTTCTTGTAATGCCCTTTGACATATTCTGGTTAGTTCTTTAACTTCCTCATATCTTCCTTCTATTTTAGTTGCTCAGTGTTCACAGGCAAGTTTCAGAGTATCTCTTGACATGTTATTTCATCTTTTTTCCCTGTCTTTTTAATAAGGCAAAATTACTGCAACAATGGGCTTAAACATAAAAATGATCATGTGCCTAGCACAGAATCAGAGTGTTTTATTCTATTATACATAGAGTTGTTATGAGTTGGAACAGACACCTACTAGCAACAATAATCATAAATGAAATTAAAGTCAAACCAAAATGATGTATTACCTCATAGTAGTAAGAATGGATATGTTCTAAAAGTATAAAGAAAACTGCCTACAGCCATCTAACCCTATAAGTCCCAGCTCATCAAAATTCACAAGATTAGAAGAGTGGGGCCTCATTAGTACTTGGATTGGAGACTACCTGGGAATACATGGAGCTGTAGGCTTAGGAGAAGAACCCAGCAGCCTTCTCCAGATACAATCAGACATCAAAAACCCTGTGAATAGCAGAGAAGTGCTGACAATAACATTGGGCATATCACAGTGTTGGGTAGTGTTTTGTGTGTTGTACATAGGGTTGGACCCAACTCTACAGCAACTAATAACAACAACAAAAACAGCCATAAAAATAATTACGTCTTGCAAGGATGTGGAAGAAATGAATCCTCATACATTGTTGGTTGGAATGTAAATTAATGCAGCAATTATGGAAATCATTATGATGGTTCCTCAAAAAAGTTAAAAATTGAATTGTCATATTATCTACCAACCCCACCACTGGGTATACAACCAAAGGAAATGTTATCAGTAAGTTTTTGACACTTCTGTACTCTTATATTTATTTTATCATTATTCATTATAGTCAAGAAATCAAAGCAACCTAAGTGTCCATGAACTAATAATGAACAGATAAAGAAAAGGTGCTACATGCATATAGTGTATCCTATTCAGTTAGCTAGAAATGTGAAACTGTTATTTGCTACAAGATGGCTGGAATTGGAGTTTATTATGTGGAATGCACTAAGCCAAGAACAGAACAGGTACAACCTGATCTCACTCCTACATGGAATCTAAGGGAGTTGATATCCCAGAAGTCAGGAATAGTGACCTAAGACTAGAGAAGCAAGAGAGAGGAAGGTGTGGGTAGAAGTTGATCAGTGCATAATGTTTGCTTTACAGTATGATGACTATGGAAGACCATTTTTATCTTTGTGAAAAAATACATGAGATAATCTACTTAAATGGAGGTAAGATTTTTTTTTCACCTATAGTTTCATAAGTTTCAGTATGTGACCACATCTCCCTGATCCTTTGGGCCTGTGTTGCACAGTGCATCATATGGAAATTCTTGGCAAAGGAGTCATGTTCATCTCATCATGGCTTGAGAGCAAAGATAAAAAAAGGAATAACCCAGGTTCTCAAAATCCCCTGCAAAGGCAGAGTATCAATAACCTGATTATTTTTCCCATTAGCCCCTGCCTCTTAAAGGTTCCAGCACTGCTCAATATTGCTTCAGTCTGGGGATCAAGCCTTCAACCCCTGAGTATTTGGAGACATTGAAGATCGAAACCATAGCATTTCTTCTACTAATGATAGTGTGCTATGCATTTTGAAAAATTTTTATGGTTTTAGCTATATGCAATGATAAATGTTTGATAAGATAGAGATGAGTACCCTAATTTTAATATTACATAATAAAAATGTGTTGAAACATCACATAGTACTATATAAATATATATATTTGTTTTTATGCATCAGATAATATAAATTTAAATAAAATAGTTTTTTAAATATAATAATTCCCTAGATATTGGTATAGAGTATTTTTCATCACATATCTTAAACCAGTTACTTTGATTAAAAAAAACTATCTAAAAGAAAAAATGATACTTTCTAGAAGAGAGATGTGCATGGACCAATAGATCATAAGTTGAGTCATATGGTTTGGCATACAAAAAGGCTGGGGAGAAAAGAGCAAGGAAGAAAGGAAGAAAGGTAGCAGATTGTACAGTAATATGCAATTTGATAAGATGAAGAATTATGTATCCTTCTCTTTTCTCTTGTTCTTTTTTTTCCCTCCTGTCCCTTTCTCTCACTATTTTTTGGATACCTGATAAATATTGTAATGAATGATGCCCTCATGATTTTCCTCTTTAAAGTCTACTTCTAATATCTGAAAGTTTCAGGATTCTCACCAGACTATTGTTTCTTTGAAAGTAATTACTTGCCAAAGCAGATAACCCAAAGGCTAAATGTATCTGGCTTTATGTACACTATATCCACATTTATATTAACCTCGTATTAGCTCCTAACCATCATATAGTACAACCTGCAGCTAGTGATGTGGACATCTGTTGAAACCTCTTGGATTGAAATTTAACTCTGACACTATTTAAAAACTATATACAATACACTACAGGACTAGAGAAAAAAGACATTCAGGTAACAAATAGGAAGATGCTCTTAATGTTCTGGAGCAAAGAGCAAATGAGAGCATTGTCACTGATATAACAGAGGTGAGAAAGCAAATAGCTACCTCCCTGCCGAAGAGGACATTCTAAAAGTGCATGCCACCTCCAAGATATTCCTATTTCACACTCTAGCCTCTTAAAAGCAGAAAATTTGCCCTTTCTGGCAATAAAAAGGGAAATCAGAGAGTTGAAATATTATCAATATCTGGTTATAGAAGGGGCATATGCCATGAAATGCAGACATTGTTTTGGAGTTGAGGGTTGTCTCACCTGATAGCCAGCAAGTAACAGGCTCTTCAGCCTTAGAAATTTGGAAAAAATAATAATAATAAAGAATTTGACCTACAGCTAGAATGAATTGCAGGCAGACTTTTCCCCAGAATCGTGAGATAAGAAATTATCCCAGCTGAAACCTTGATCTAGTCTCCAGGATCCAAAGCATAGGACCTATTGGGGCTTGCTCAAACTTCTGCGATACAGAACTATAAGATAATAATTCAGTGTCAAGTTGCTGTCTATGGTAATTTGCTACCATAATAAACCAAAACACCTGAATTCAGCAGTAAGAGAGCATTTCTCGCCACCCATAATCAGAACAGGAAACTGGGATTTGTTCACTGAGGGGGGAAATAAATTCATAAAAACAAATGGAAAAGCTAAGTATGGACATATTAAATAATTTAGTCATCATTTCCCTTCTCAATATTCTGGGACCAGAAAGATATTGGGCATTCCCTCTGCCACCATGCTGGGAGGGGGAAGGAAACACATACGTGGGTCTCTCAGAATGAAAAAGTTATATTCCTCCCTCCTTATCATACAGTGAATCTCAGCAGTTGACAAGGCTAGTCAATTCAAAAATACATTTTTGTTGTAAAAGCGAGACTTTCCCACTCAAGCTCAAGATCTACAGTCCATTATCAAATCTTATTGGGCAGAGGGCATCTAACTCTACTTTTCCTTCACATAGAAAAAAAGCCAATATTGCAATGGACTTGACCTCAGTCTCCATTTACTCATTTATCTCAGCATGGAACAGATGATCTATGGCCAGCCACAGGACTGAAGGAAAAAAGGGCACTGAAACACAACTTTTTTCCTTCAGTTTTCTCTTTGGGGACTAAACTGCAGGTGCTCAATCTTATCAACTTTAAATAGCCTGTCATCAGGGAGGGCACATGAGGTTTTCCTCAGCAGGTTGACTGGGCCAGAGGGTGGTGTATAATGTGGGAAGAATGAATCTCCAATTCCAGTTCTTACTTGTAGGAAGCTTACCTGAAAGAAATATAAAACATATCCTCAAGTTATATTAAATGGCATAAACCATAATATTTGTCTACTCCAGCTATTTTTTAGTAAATTTGAGATGGGTTTAACACTAAATTATGATAAAAGAGAAGTATGATTTGGTGGTACAAAGCCAAAAATGATAAATTAATACCTTCAATTAACTATATATAGAGAAAAAAGAATCATACAAAATTCAGAGAAAACAAACAATATTGAAGTAATCAGGTACATTTCAAGATATATAATTAGGAGAGAAT
>VMDO01027435.1:0-12390 GCA_007922755.1 Pedetes capensis
TTTTTTTGGTAATGCTGGGGATTGAACTCAGGTCCTTTCCTTGTGCATGCTAGGTGAATCCTCTAATAATGAGAGATACTTGCATATGTGTGTGTGTGTGTGTGTGTGTGTGTGTGTGTGTGTGTGTGTGTGTGTATTTGAGCGAAAGACTCATTAATTTGTGCAGACTGCCCTGGCCTCAACTTTATGATCCTCCTGCTTCAGCCTCCTAAGTTCCTGCCTCAGTCTCCCAAGTTGCTGAAATTATAGGTGTGTGTTATGGTGACTGGCTCACTCATTTCTTGTGGAAATACAAAATGTTACATCTATGTTGGAAAACAATTTAGCTGTTTCTTACAAAACTAAACATGTTCTCACACTATGACACAACAATCACATTCCTTATTATTTTCCCTAAAGAGTTGAATAAAAAGTGTACACAAAATCTTGCACATAGATATTTACAGTAGTTTAATTCACAGTTGCCAAAATTTGGAAGCTTATAAGATATTTGGTATGTGAATGAATACATAAGCTGTATTACATTCAGATAATGGAATATAATTCAGCACTCAAAATAAGTGAGCTATCAAACCATGGACAAAGAAGGAAGAAATCCAAATGTATATTACTAAATGAAAGAATTCACTCTGAAAAAGATAAACACTTCATGATTTCAAATATATGACATTCTAGAAATGGCAAACCTATGGAGACAATAAAAAGGCTAATTATTGTCAGAGTTTGGGGGAAGAAAGGGATGAAAATGAAGAACAACGAGGATTTGTAGAGCAGTGAGTATATTCTATGTGATAAATAATAGTAAATAACTTTCATTATACACTTGTCCAAACTCATAGAACATATGATTCATTAATTATAACATATGTCACACTCTGGTGGGGGATATGACAGAAGAGGAAGCTATGCATGTGTGGAGGTAAGAAAAATATGTTAAATCTCTACTTTGTGCTCAATTTTGCTATGACCATAAAACTGACATAAAAAATGAAGTCTATTTAAAAAATGACGATACTCTTGGAAACATAATGTGGCAAAACTTATCAGGTAAACCAGTTCATTATTACAATAAAGGCTTATGAGGAAGATAGAGCTAGATTGTATACAACCCACAAAAATGTAGCTTTCTTCCCTCTGCCCATTTATCTGGTATCAAAATATTTAAATATAATTCACTGTATTTCATTCTATAAGATATGAAAATGTGAAGGTCTACCCTGCCCTTACTCTTTATAAATCACTTATAGCCTTATGCTTTACATTTCAACTCTGATTCTTACAAACAATTGTTAAATTCTTAATTGAAGTATAATTATAAATTTTAAATAATTTAAGTTACTTAAAGAATATTCAAATTAACAACCTATAAATCAGCAGACTCCAACCCTTTTGGCACCAGGGACTGTTTTAGAAGAAAATAGTTTTCCAGGGACAGTGAAGGTAGGGAAGGAGGTCTGACAGGAGATAGAAGTCCAGCTGCAATGTGAGCAATGGGGATAGTAAATACAGATAAAGCTTCCCATCCTCCCTTGCCTGACACTCACCTCCTGCTACGTGGCCCAGTTCCTAATAGGCCACTGGCCCATGGCCTGGGGGTTGGGGACTTTGCCATAAAGGAAAACTATTAATAGCCACCCAGCTGCCCATAATTATATTGGTTTCATCTGCTTTGCCTCAATTCTTTTAAAACTCATTGTAGTCTAATTCCTTTATTTCTCTCTTCCTCTCTCTTTTAGGGGTGGGGACAGGGAATCCAGGTAATATCAGTGCCAGTATGGGGAGATTCCTAAACGCATTTTGTGACTTAAGTGTCTTAGATCAAAACCTAGAAAATAATTTTATACATGCTGTTGGAATCTAAAAAATAAGTATAAATATTACATTTACCTTATAAAATAACTTGCTCTCTGTTTGAACACAAAACTTTCATAAAGAGGACAATGATGAAAATATGTGTATTATTCTCTGAGATGAAAATATTTGCTCTTATTTATAGCAGATTATTGAATATGTAGAGTTAGATTTACACTGTCACGTCACACTTTAAATTAGTTAGACTATTAATACTGTATTTGATAGGGATGCTAGGCAGGAAGAAAAGGAATAAAAGGGCCATCTGCAAGCATCTGCTTCCCACACACCATTTATGACATGAGTATTAATGTCATTTTCCATTGCAACAAAAGGCTTGATGGGTGGTCAGTCATGTCCTGGAAGATAAAATTATTTTCAAATAGTATAATTGCTGATAGATAACAGTTTGTTAGGTGCCATCCAGTCAGGTCTGACTCATAGCAACCCTATGTACAGCAGAACAAAACACTCCCCAATTCTATGTTAGGCAAATGATCTTACTTATATTTAAGTTTATTGTTGAAAGCACTGTGCCAATCCACCTAGTGGAGAGTTTTCCTTTTTTTCATTGACCTGTCACTATCAAAAACATGATGTCCTTCTCCAAGGATTGGTCCCTCATGACTACATGTCCAAAATACATAAGACACAGTCTAGCCATCCTTGCTTCCAAGGAGCACTCTGATTCACTTATTCTAGGACAGATCTGTGGGATCTTTTCACAGTCCATGGTATATTCAATATTTGTGTCCATCACCATAATTTAAAATCATCAATTCTTCTCCTGTCTCCCTTATTCAATAACCAGCTTTCATCACCATATGATGGGACTGAAAATACCATGTCATGAGTCAGGTATACCTTCATCTTCAATGTGACATCTCTACTTTTCAACACTTTAAAGAGATCTTTTGCTACAGCTTTTCCCAATGCAATGCATCTTTTGATTTCTTCAGTGCTGCTGTCTTGGGTGTTGTTTGTAGAACCAAGTAAAGCAAAAGCTTGGACAACTTCAATGTTTTCTCCATTTATTGGGAAGTTGCATACTGATCCTGTCCTAAGGACTTTTGTTTTCCTGATGTTGGGTCAGAATCCACACTGAAGGCTGTGATCTTTGATCTTTATCAGTAAATGTTTCCAAACCTTTTCACTTTCAGCAAGCAAATTTGGGTCATCTGCATGACAGAGGTTGTTAGTGAGTCTTCCTCAAATCTTGATGCTACATTCTCCTTCATAAAGTCAAGTTTATTGGATTATTTGAATAGCATAGAAGTTGAAGAGATATGATAAAAGGATATATCCCTGAAGCACACCTTTCTTGACTTAAAACCAAGCAGTATTTCCTTATTCTGTGCCAACTAATGCCTCTTGGTCTGTGTACAGATTCCTCATGAGTACAGTTAGGTACTCTGGTTTTCCCATTCTTTGCAGTGTTATCCATAATTTGTTATGAACAACAATGTCAAATACTTTAGCATAGTCAATAAAACACAGACAGACATCTTTCTGGTATTCTCTGCTTTCAACTAATATCCATTCAACATCAGCAATGATGTCCCTGGTTCCCTGCCCTCTTCGGAATCCAGCTTGATTTTCCAGCTGTTCCCTACCTATATAGTGCCACAATTGCTTTTGAATGACCATTAGTAAAATTTTGCCAGCATGTGATATTAATGATATCATTTGATAGTTTCCACATTCAGTTGGATCCCCTTTCTGGGGAATAGGCAATAATACGGATCTCTTCCAGTCAATTGGCCATGTAGAGGCTTTCCAAATGTCTTGGCATAAACATGTTAGCACTTCCAGCAATGTATCTGTTTGTTGAAACATCTCTATTGGTATTCCATTAATTTTTGGAGCTTTGTGTTTTGCCAGTTCCTTCAAGGCAGCTTCTACTTCATCTGTAAGTACCACTGGCTCCTCATCATATGCAACCTCTTGAAATGGTTTGTTCTCCACCAATTCTTTCTTGCATAATGACTCTGTGTATTCCTTCCATATTCTTTTGATGTTTCCTGCATTGTTCAATATTTTCCCTATAGACTATTTCACTATTACCACTCGAGGCTTGAATTTTTTCTTCAATTCCTTATGCTTGAGAGAAACAGAGCATATTCTTTCTTTTTGGTTTTCTCTCTCCCGCTCTTTGCACATGTCATTAAAATATTTGACTGTATCTTCTTGACCTACCTTTTAAAATCTTTGGTTTAGTTCCTTAACTTCATCATGTCTTCCTTTTACTTTAGCGGCTCCACATTCAAGGGCAATTTTCAGAGTCTCTACTGACATGTAATTTGGTCTTGTCTTTTTTTCCTCTTTTTAATAACATTTTGCTGTACTCATTATTTCTTAGATGTCATACTATAACTCCTTTGGTCTTCTATCATTTGTGTCTAATGTAGTAAACCTGCTGTTGAGGTGGTGTCTGAACTCACACAGGATATCCTCAATGTCAGACCTTGGCTCTCACACACTTGTTCTAATTTTCTTCAGTTTCACTTTGAACCTGTATATGAACAGGTGACAATCTGATCAACAATCAGCACCTGCTCTCATTCTGACATTTGATCTTGAGCTTTTCGTTGTCTCTTTCCACAAATATAGTAAATTTGGTTCATAGATGGTCAATCTGGTGAAGTCCATCTGTATAGTCACTGTTTATATTGGTGAAAAAATGTATTTGCTATGAAAAAGTCAGTGGTCAGACAAAATCCTATCATTCTCTCTCCAGCATTGTTTCTGTCACCAAGGTCATATTTTCCAACTACTGAGCCTTCTTCTTTGTTTCCAACTTTTGCATTCCAGTCACTAGTAATTATAAGTACACCCTGATTGTATGTTCAATCTATTTCAGATTGTAGAAGCTGGTAGAAATATTCCCTATCTTCATTTGTGGCCTTATTGGTGGGTGTGTAAATTTGAATAATAGTCATATTAACTGGCCTTCCTTGTAGGCATATGGATATTATTCTATCACTGACAGCATTATACTTCAGGACAGATTTTGAGATGTCTTTTTTGATGATGAATGCAACCCCAATTCTCTTAAGTTGTCATCCCCAGTATAGTAGACCATATGATTGTCTGACTTAAAATGGCCCATGCCAATCTGTTTTAGCTCATTGATGTCTAGAATGTCAATCTTTATGCATTTCAGTTCTCTTTTGATGATTGCTAATTTTCCACTATTCATACTACATACATTCCATGTTCCAATTATTGATGGATGTTTCCAGTTATTTCTCCTCATGTTGAGTCATGCCACATCAGCAAATGGAAGTCCCTGAGGCTTTACTCCCCTTCTGTCATTAAGGTAGACTTTAATTTGTGGAGGCAACTCTTTCCCAGTAGTGTTTTGAGTGCCTACAAACCTGGGGTGCTCATTTTCCAGCCCTATATCTGACAATGTTTCTCAGTTATTCATAGGGTTTTCATTAGCTAATTGTTTCAGGAGTGGCTTGCCAGGTCTTCCTCCCTACTCTTAGTCTGGAAACTCAGCTGAAACCTGTCCACCATGGATGACCATACTGGTATCTGTAATACTGTTAGCATAGCTTTCAGCCTCATTGCAACATACAATCCTCCACTGTATGGGAAACTGACAGATATGCGGGACCTAGTTAGTGGCCAGCAACACCTTTTATATATTGAAAACAATACATGCCTCCATATTCCTGCCTAGGCAAGGGGACCTCCTTTGATGCAAGATCTTCCTGCACTAAAGAGAAAAACCTATTTTACAGCCTAAGATCAGCCTAATCCAAATGTGTAAAAGAGGTATGACACACTTGAATATAAGATAAGGAACTGAAGCAATTGTTATCAGACTAACTGCTCTCTCCTCTTTCTGTCTCCCTCCTCCAGACAACAGTGGAAATGCCAAGAGTATTTGCTCTGATACTCAGTGAACTCACTCCCTCTCTTTCTCAGCTTCAATAATCTATCTTGAATTTCTTTCCATTTTTCCCCCACTAGGTGCTAAAGTCAGGGCCTTGCACATACTTTGTTAGTGCTCTACAGCTAGGCTATACCCTCAGGCCCTTTTTAAATTTTTATATTGAGACAGGTCTCAGTAAGCTGTGCAGTCTACCTCTGGCCTAGAATTCTGATTCCTCCTGCTCCATCTCTCAAATTATTGGGATTATAGATAGGCACCACAGTGCCTGGCCTAGGTGTTCATTTTTAAATTATTTTTTCAAGGAGACCAAGAATCTTCGAGTAAAACTCTGCCTTCCACCACAACATATTTATGTCTTTCCTGAGGCTCTCTGAGAAAACAGAATGAGTCATTAATTCAGGTGCCAATGAATCATTAATGGTTAGTCAATATTTACTCAAAGAATAATACTTTGTCTATATCTTACAAGTAGTGTTTTCCCATAGTTAGAAGAATTATTATTGTGAAAAAAGCAAATTTATTTTATTATTTTTGAGGAAAAATAAACAGAAGCTATATTTGCTTTGGCCTGCAGCCATAGCCCTGTGGCATCCGATCCCATCAGATCTCAGAAGCTAAGCAGGGTCCGGCCTGGTTAGTGCCTGGATGGGAGACTGCCTGGGAACACCAGATGCTGTAGGCTTGGGAGAAGGACCTGGCAACCCCCTCCCAAAAATGAATCTGCCATTGAAAACCCTATGCACAGCAGAGAAGCACTGACAATAGTGTTTCCCCTGTTGTACAGAGGGTAGCTATGAGTCGGATACCGACTTGACGGCACCTAACAACAACAACATATTTGCTTTATCGTATGGTAGAGTAGGTTTTTCTTTTCATTTTCATGTGCCAGATTCTCCTAAAAAGCAAATCAAAAATTTAACCTTTATTTTCAAATAATTGCTATATGAATGATTAGTGAATTCATTCAGAAAAACTTTAAGCACTTTTCTTTTTAAAAAAAATATTAAATTAAACAGTAGCACATTTAAAAAGTCATCACATATATTCAGAAAGTTTGGATTTTGTAATCAAAGTTGTTACTTTGAAAACCTATAAAGATGTTTAAGGTAAACCATTTTGATATTCTTTGTTGTTGTTGTTGTTAGGTGCCATCGAGTCAGTATCTGACTCATAGTGACCCTCATAGGGTTTTCAATGGCTGACTCTTTCAGGATTGCCTTGGGAGTGGATTGCCAGGTCCTTCTCCCATTTTTGCAGTGCTGGGAATTGGACTGGGGACCTCAGAGACTGCAGCATAGCGCTCTACTCACTGAGCTAAATCCCAGCCCCTTGATATTCTTTAGTTTGTGTAAATATGTGGATTTTAACTAATAGAATATTCAAAATCTCAAAGAATTTCATCAGTAATTATGACTAAACTACATTAGAAAGGTTGATTTAATAAAAATAATTATGTGTGCCTGTGATTGATTTTTAATGAATATATTCATTAATATATTGATATAATATAATGAATATATTCATGCCTATATTCATTTATTTATTTATATATATCCTTATGTAGATCTTATTTTTAAGGAGACAATTATAAGTCACCATTTAGGACATAGAAAGTGTGAGGGGAAAAACTATAACCTATGTTAGGATTACAGGTTTGTGATTGGAAATCTTCTAAAGTGCATATACAAACAATATTTTTAGCCTGCAGGATTTTGCAATGGTGAATTTGCAAAAGAGACAAAGTCTTTGAAAGAGCTTCCATGTTTAAGTTAAAAAAATAGAAAAACAATGACTTTATTCCATTAAATTCAATTATGCTTTTGATTTCCCCCCAGATCAGAGGACTAGGTTACTTTGGGTCAAGATGAAGAGGTATTCTACTGCTTAAAGTCCTCAATAATAACAATTCAACAATCAGCTCTTTTTCTGATCAGATAGCATTTAATAATTGTCAGTGAATACTTCAAATTTCCTTAAATATCTTCATGAAGTTTGGAGTATTACTTTAAATTTGAAGTAGACCATTTAAAATTAAATATATCATTTATAATGCACATATATACAGTCATATATACACATGCACATACACATACAAACTCCATGAATTAAAGAAAAATCTTGAGAATTTCTAGATTAGAATTATTTATTTTTTAAATCTTGAGAATCAGAAAAGTACCTAAAACTACTTTCCAGAAATCTAGGATTATAAAGCAATTTACATTGTATTTTAGTTATATTTTCTAGTCTTTAGTAAACTACATACTCCTTTTTATTCATAGTGATATATGAGTTATCCCTTAATCAACATTGAACCGCAATTTCAAAAGTTACAGATGCTTTAAATATTTATAAAGGGTTTTTAAAGTGATTAAAATGTTCCATATTAAAAAGCAATCCTTACTTAAATGGTAAATTTGACAATAAGCTCTTAGAGAACCTCTTCAGAATATTTATTTTCCACATTTCTCCCCTCAGCCCAGAATGTCTTACTCTTTGGTCACACTTAAAATATTAACTAAATGCATAAGACTTTACTCATGAAAATGATCACCAATTTCACTGTGCAGGTATAAAATAAATATTGCATGGCTTTCAGATATATTTCAAAATATCACTTATATCACCTCTGTACTATACATTTGAAATTACATCAAAAATTGGGGTAATTATCTTGATATTTCCACCATCTTTTTTCTCTTATTCATATATGTTGCAAGAAAATGTTGGGATTTGCCTGGAATTCAAAAGATTTAGATAAATTCCTGCTTGAATCATACTTAGCAATATACATTGAAATCATATGTCTAATTTAGCAAAATGAGAAATATTTGTAGGTAATTATTGTGTTAAAAAAGTCAATATCTTTGGTCAGAAACAAAGAATCTAAGTGTTGCAGTAGAATGTTACTGCTCAATGAAATCCTCTAAACCAAAATTATTTCAATCTTCCCTCTTATTGTTCTCTCTTCAGCTTTACAGGGAAAAAGAATGGAAAGAAAGAAAATGAAATGAAGGTAAAAGGCAAAATCCAAACTATGTCAGAGGGAGCTATGCCTTCTCAGAACTGGGGATGAGATACAAAATACATAAATATTAAAGACACACTTATTTCCCCTTTTTGTAAGTAAACAACTGTTTCAATCAGAGTATAATAGTAGGCAGAGCTTTTAGAGCCATACCACCTCTAGTCATTCATTAATGTTTGAAATTCAGTTTCTAGACATAACCCTTTTGCAAATAGTTTTTCTCTGCTGGTACCTCATCAACTTCTTGATCTGCAAATATATGTTTTCCCCAAGACACTACCTAAAAAATATTCTTCTCCATTTACCCACTAGGCAAAATGTCATTTTCATGCTGATGTCTTCCAAATATGTATTTCTTGTCCCCAACTCCCCCTGAATCAATTCCTATCTATCTAACTCTCCACAGAACAAAGTGATGCTGTTAAACCATAATCCAGATTACTGAACACTTGGCATTCCCATCCTTTACTTGAAATCTGAAATGTGCTCCAATAAATGATAAGATTTTGATCTACTATCTATCATCTCTAATATGCTGAAAAGCAATTGATGTGAAAGCCAATAATAATTAAACACAATTTGATCAAAGTGTGTCCAGGCCTCCTTAATTGCCTGGAAATGAGTAACTTTAAAAAGTCCTCAAATATCTAATGAAAGAAAGCATGGGTGTTTATAGATTGTTTTGATGATTCTATATTTTACTTTTACAACATTGAACAAATTAACATATTTATTTATGACAAAGACTATGTTCAAGCACACTAAAATTTTAGTACTTTAATTGCTTATTGAAATATAATTTTTAATAAAGGTGAAAAAACTAGAATTTTCAATGACAGAACTTTGGTGTTTTAGTATTCAATGTAGCTTTGCATTTCTTTGTTTAAAGTACTGAATTTTCATTTATTTTTGGATGGATATGTGTGCTTAAATCAGAATAAAAGGGATGATTTGGTGAATAGTCTAATACACTAAAGGAAAATACTAAAGGCATCTTGTCTTTTCCCAGAAGTTCTTCTGATCCTTCTTTACTGAGAGCATGAAGAGGATTGTATTACCTTACCTTGGGCTGTGGATGAACCTGAGTGACAGAACACTTGCCTCATATGCCCCAGGCCCAGGGTTCCATCACCAGCACTGGGAGAAAGAAAATGTACATTTCTCTATCTTCCCAAAATTACCTGTAATCATGAGTTTCATCAGCATCTGAACCAAATGATGTTTTCATTCAGACTTGGAGACATTTAAGAGCCAATAGTGATTCTGTGTTCTTCTCCCTGTTGTCCTCTCCATAGATACTCCCCATGAGCGAGCACAATGCATGAGAATAATGGGAACAGAGACCATCTAATGTCATTTTCCTTATGCAGCAGTATCTTATTTATATAAAGAAAATCTTCCTTCATCAGTATTTATCTCACAGAGTAGTTGGCAAGGATAAGTTACTAACAAAACAATCATTTTCCTCTATAAATTCTACTTTTGCTATTGAAAAAGTATATACATATAAGATCTCATATAAAGGCCTTGTGAATGTTCAGAAAAGGAATGATGCCATAGTAGAAAAAGAATAAATTATTTCAAGTAGAATAACATAGAAAAGTGGAACAATTTTTTCAGCAAAGAATACATAGAAGAAATAAAAATAGTTAAGAAACAAATGAAAAGAGGCCTAGCTTCAATTGTAGCCCAGTTAGTACAAATTAAACAATCATTTTAACTTTTTTTTTTATAATCAGAGTGGCAATTTGTTTATAAAAAAAACTAAGACCATCTTTGCAATGTGTGAGTGGAGAACTCTCTCACACACTTAGTGGTAAAGTATTTGCATCACATATTTTTGGCTAGCAGCTTATCAGTTCCTGAATAGTTAAAATTCATATGTTTTTGGCTCCAAACTTCAAATGTGAATTTATAAAATTTCACTGTATAAATTTTAACATTCAGCAGTTGAAGGTCATAGGAGCCATACTGTAAATTATAATATAAGGGTTAACAAAATCTCTATTACATACACACAGAGAGAGAGAGAGAGAGAGAGAGAGAGAGAGAGAGAGGGGGCTTTTGTTTTCTTTTGTTTTATATTTCCAGTATTAGAGTTGAATCTAGGGCCTTTCAAATACTAGGCAAGCACTCTACCACTGAGCTGCATTTGCTTTATAACTTTTTATTTTGAGACAGAGTCTGGGTTGCGTGGGCTACCTCTAGCTTTGAACCTGCAATTCTCCTACCTCAGCCTCCCAAGTCTTTTTGTTGTTGTTAGGTGCCGTCGAGTCAGTATCCAACTCATAATGACCCTCATAGGGTTTTCAATGGCTGACTGTTTCAGGATTGCCTTGGGAGTGGATTGCCAGGTCCTTCTCCCATTTTTTGGGTGCTGGTAATTGAACTTGGGACCTCAGAGACTGCAGTGCAGCACTCTACCAACCAAGCTAAATCCCAGCCCCCTCAAGTCTTTAGGGTTACAGAAATGTCCCACAGTGCCTGGCATATATGGTTTTATATAAAGCTATGTAGATAAATTGCTAAGTGAAAAAATCCAAATTGCAGAAGAGCATATACAGTAAAATTTTCCTAAAGTTCATTCAAAAGTGACTGCAGCAGTATATTAACAAAGAACTGCCAGTAAATTAAGCTGGACTCAGAAGAGGGCATGGTAAGCAGAGAATACCAGAAAGATGTCTGTTTTATTGACTATGCAAAGACATTTTGCCATGTGGATCACAAAATATTATGGATAACATTGAGAAGAATGGGAATATTAGAGCACTTAATTGTACTCATGAGGAATCTATATATGTACCAGGAGGTATTCATTCCACCCAAACAAGGAAACACTGACTTGTTTAAAGAAAGGTGTGTATCTGGGCTGTAACCTTTCACATTACCTCTTCAATCTCTATGCTGAGCAGATAATCTAAGGACACTAGACTTTATGAAGAAGAATGTGGCATCAGGACTGGAGAAAGACTCACAAATAACCTGAAATGTGCAAGTGACACAAATTTGCTTATTAAAACTCAAGAGGATTTGAAACATTTACTGATGAAGATCAAAGAACACAGCCTTCAGTATGGATTCTGCCTCAACATCAGTGAAACAAATATCCTTACAAATTGGTCAGTAAGCAATTTCATGATAAATGGAGGAAAGATTGAATTTGTCCAAGGTTATGCTTTACTAAGTTCTAGAGTCAATATCCATGGAAGCAACAGTCAAGAAATCAAAAGATGCATTGCATAGGGAAAAGCTGTTGCAAAATATCTGTATAAAGAGTGGAAAAGTAAAGATGTCACACTGAAGACAAAGTCGTGCCTGACTCATGTCATATTTTCAGTTGTATCATATGCTTGGGAAAGCTAGACATTGAATAAGGGAGAAAGGAGAAGATTTGATGTTTTTGAATTATGGCACTGGAGATGAATATTGAATATACCATGTGCTGCCAAAAGAACCAACAGATCCCTCCTAGAAGTGCAACCAGAGCACTCCTTGGAAGGAAAGATATCTAGATTGCATCTTATGTATTTTGGACATGTTTTTGGGAAGGACATCATGATTGGGAGGGTGGAGGGTCAACATAAAAAGGAAGACTCTCAAACAGATGTAT